>JAULKM010091962.1:0-11203 GCA_032355605.1 Rubia tinctorum
AATGAAAGAAATAGGCGTAACAACAGACCTCGCGACAATGACCGCTCCAGAAACTTCGACAGAAGAAGAGGGCCGCCAATTCAAGGTAATACATACCAAGGTCCTCCTCCCCAGAATATGGGGCCAAACCCTGGAGGGTATGCACCCCCACCAAATGCACCGCATGGTAATGCCCCTAATTATGGAGCACCATACCAACCCACACCTGGGCCGAATAACAACTATGCTCCTCCTCCCAACACGGGCGGCATGCCCAACTCCCCGCCCAATGCCCAGCATGGCTATGCACCTTATCAACCTGGAACGGGGCATAATCAGAATCAGCACAGCTATGCACCAAACATGTCTGGTGGGATGCCAAGCAATGCCCCCAACCCGCAGTATGGGAATGCGCCTCCACCACCTTATGGTGGGGGACATTACCAATCTGGACCAGGGCCAAATGCACCGAACATGTACCAGAACCAAAACCAAAACCAAAACCAAAACCTTCCCGGGAGAGATTAGTGATAGGAAGGCTACTAAATGTATATGAATGGTGGTGACTGGTTTTAGGATTTTTTTTTCTTGAAGTTTAACTTTAGTATTTCTACTAGTGGTACGCAGTTTTATTTGTGTCAGTTGTGCTTATTACATTTTAAGGTTGCTCGAATTGAATGACACGCAGTATTTTGCTTCTGTGAAATACCAATTCAAGTTTCATATGGTTATGTTTATGCAATATAATTCGAAACGAGATCTTGCTCATCAAATGTTGTGTTGACTAATATGTATTTTGCTCTGTATTCTCAGTCGTGAGCCTTATATATTGTGCTGTGTATGTTTGAACGTGAGCACTCCTTTTCTAAACTCGTTCACACCCGCTTGAGTGCGATGTACGTTGGAATCAGTAGCACTGAAGGCTCAGAAGAGATTAATCTTTGAATAACCAGATGTTAATAGTTTCGGTGGTGTTCGTCTACACCTATGAACTGGAAATGGTATGGTTAGTGCATCCTTAAATAACTGTTCCGCTAGGAGTTACCTTATTCGGTGTTGTATGAGCTTGAGCTTGACATAATATGAAAGGATTGCACACCACACCAGAGTTTTTGCTAAAATTCCTTCTGAAGAAGAAATACCTAGAATCAAAGTGAAAGTGTTTACTCCTTAAGTCAAACAAGCTCCATACTTGTCTATGTTCATAATCATAGCATCTTCTGGCCAAACCTTGTTGCCTAAAAAAGTTCTCTCCCTGTACAACAGAATGCTCACATACATGGCAGCAATTGCAGTGTCCTAAGCTCAACAGTAGCTCGTATATTTCTGTATCGAGTTCACACAAACAGGATCTTTCCGGGTGGCTAACTTGGGAACGTCGTACAGTTCCCAGAGTTCCGATATTGACAACATAGACCTGATCAACTGGAGAGCTCTATGCTTAAACTTAATTTCTCCTTGGCTCTCTTGTATTTGGCGACTACTTAAGGGTGTATGAGTATCTAAGGCTTCCTCATTGAGAATTCTGCTCTTCTATACTTGGCGAGACGGATTTGATCAGCTAGAGTATTGTCTTCTTCGGCTCTCTCTAACTTCACATCCAAGTTCTCCCACGTTCGCTCGTACTGGTTACTGATGTAACTCACTCTGGATTTCTGTTTGCGGATCTGCAAATAAAAAGCAAATTCCGTAAAGCAATAACACCACAAAGCTGCATTTTCTAGAAGCCTGGTGAAATATGAAGTAAAACATAGGGTAGTACCTTATTTAGGTTTCTCCTTAGATCAAACTCTTTGCTGCCACCCAAGTCTTCTGCGTCTTCCTCAGATTTCCTTCCTGCATTTGTCTTAGACTCTCCAACAACTCTTCCCTTGCTTTCCAGCTTCTTTTTCTTGTGTGCTACTCCTTTCTTCTTTGTTTTTCTTTTCTTAGCTTTTCCCTCTGCTCGTCTCCGCGGCGCATCACTTGCCTTTGCCTTCTGTGTAGCCCACTGAAGCTGTTCAAGTTGGATCTCTCTTTTGATCTTCTCAAAGCTATCCCATTCTAGTTCTTGTTGGTCACTACTCCCCGTCTTGGCTGCTCCGGCAATGCAGTCAGCCCAGAACTGGAACATTTTCTCCCTTGTCCTTTTCCATTTCAGACGCTCATTCCATAGCTTCCGATGCGACATGCTTATTTTCGCCTTGGTTTGATCACTGCTCGACAGAGTCAGAGTTTAGGTTCTAACTTCCACATCAAAGTGTTCATTCAGAATTGTTAAAACTCTTCAGATAGCAAGTGAATGACACAGTTTCAAGGTAAGAGTTTTCAAAAAGACATTAAAATCATATAATGCTATTATGATAAAGAATGGTTTCAAGCAAAGCGATGAGGAAAACAACAATAGGTTAACCAATTTGAACAACGGGAAAAAGGTATATATTTACAACTTCTATGATTGTGAGTACTTATTTTGTAGAACACCTTAAAGCTGTAATTGTCAATCCTTATTTTCCAAATGGATAACATTTCAGTTGCTCTCAACGTGAGATTTGGCAACAGGAGAGTATATACACGGAATATCATTCATGACGATAAAGTTCTAGACCTTCTGCAGTACTTCATTGGACCAGGAGACAAGTTCACAATCAAATTGCTCAAAAAGGGGGAAACTATAAAACAGATATGTAATTGTAGTGCACAGTTTGCAATGTTTATAGAAAGCCAGCCAATCCACAATCATACATATCACAAATGCGCTTTTATATATTTCTAAAAGAGGAAAATCTGAAGTACCTCAGTGAGCGAGGACATTCAGACATCTTCTTTCTCACCTGGAGATCATTACCAAAACAATGCAGAAAAAAGCAAGGAAAAAGGTTACAGAAAACAGTGTTAGTAACAGAATGTGGCGTGGGTATCTTTTGCTAATATTATACAGGAATGTCGGGAAGAGAAGCAAATGGCTATTGTAATGAGGGAAACAGAATAAGATGCCTGCAAATATTTGAACTGCAATAGATAAGTATAAGCTTTGTTACTGTCATCACATATCTACTCTTATCTGGACATAAAGCCTATGTGCTTCCTATATAATTTGGTCTTACATGACTTCACCTTGGGATCTTTCATGGCTTCTTTTGTCCGTCGTCTAATTATCTCGCGTGTCTCTGCAAGCAAAGCAGATAATTTAGATTTCTGAAAGCGGAAAAGGAAAAGTTAACCAAAAGTTAAACAAATACAGGAGGCAACAGTACCTTCACTGTGTTTCCTCCCTTTATTCCACGGAACCCTTCCTTTATTTGCGCTTCCAATCTTTCTTCTTCTTTCCAGTTCCCTTTCATTCTCAAGACTAGAGCTCTTCGAAACACTGGGAAAGACAACCCCTCGGGAACCCTCAGTTAAAGATTGTTCCTCTAGTGGATCACAATCTTCTTTCAGACAAGACTCCACAACATGAATCGCCTCTGCGGCACTAATGCTGGGATGCAAATCCCTACGACTATGTGGCACGATGCACAAACTAGCAGAACTGAATTGAGATGAAACCTTGTTTCTGCAAGGTGAACTAGCATTCAATGGGGTACTAGTGTATGGTCTCACTCCTATAAGTTGAACTACATAACCAGAATTTGGCACCAATAGATTACTCCCCTTGCGAACACAACAGATGGAAAGCTTCCTGTGAGTGATTCAGCAAAGAACAACTTCTTCTAGTCAATAAATTGAAAGTACAACTACCTTTAAACAATCTCTTTCCGCTCATAACCTTTGTTTAGTTGTCCAATAAATTACATTCTAAATTCAAGAAACATACGACATTAACTGATATCATCATTCATCAATAAGTTTTTGAAGCATATAGAAGTTTTCGTTCTTCATAAATGGAAACATGGAGAGAAAATTTCCCTAAGCAGATGACAGGAAACAATAGGATTTGCTTGTGGTTTACCATTACAGATAAAATATACTAGTATACCTTTACAGGTAAATTTCAAACAAAAGCCATGTGGGCTAACCTAAAACTAGCCAAGATTGCAACTTTCTGATTTAAAACAAAAAATTGCAGAAACCCAATTCAGAATTCAGCAGGAAACAACATAATGAACTGATAGAGACTAAGGAAATGAAAGGCTTACAGGTGAGACAAGAGCATTGCAGGGGAAATTCTATGAGCATGAACCAATTGCAACTTCAAGAGCACTCATCAGTTGAACACAAGAAACGATATTCACAAGACAAAGTTGAGTGATTTGTTGGAGGTATCAAAATATGTGGTCGAATTGCAGGATGAGCACTCCAGTTTTTTGACCAATTTAAACAAATTCCAGTCAGACTTTTTCTTCAGAGGGCTGCTTTCTTTTCTGGTTATTATTATATTCAATACAAAAGTTTTCATACAGTACTTTAAAGGGAAAAAATAGAGGGCGAATGACTTTTATGACCTCTAAATTATTGTGATCTCTCACCGTCGATCCTTTTTTTACTTTAAAGTATTACGTCTTTGCCACTTCCATCTAAACCCAAAACCACTTCCATCTAATTAAACCATTAAGTTCAATTTTTGTTAATATATAAAATGGTAAAATTATCATTTCCTATTTAACCCAAGATCTTGAAGGGCAAAAATGACACTTTGATGTCGTGAATGTGATGTTGTGACTGTGAGAAGATGTTACTTGGTAGTGAGGTGATGATGACTCTGTTTGGCAGGGGTTTTTAACTGATGTGCTTATAAGCAAATCACTTTTTGGTGTTTGGTAAACTGCTAAAAAGCAGCTTATTTTGAAAAGCAGAAGCTATTTTTTGGGGAAAAACAGAATCTGGTCTCCCCCTGCTTTCAAAATAAGTCAGCTTTGCTTATAAGCACAGTTCTACCAAACAGACCCGATGTGGTGGTACCTTCAAAGGGCGGTGGTGATGGGTGAGGGAGAAGAGGAAGGTAGGGTAATTTTACTTATTTCTATGTCTTGGTCATATATTCTTAATTTCTGTTTTTATCTGTTTCAATTAAATATTTTTATTTTGACTTTTTTAAATTTGGACTGAAATTTTTTGTTGAAATTTATTAGCTTATTTTAATCCCCACTTTTCCTACCACATCACCATGCATATAGATGTTCGTACAAAAAAGTGATAGGAACATTTTATTGAGATGAAGATAGTATAAAATATCAACCTTGTACTGAGGGCATTTTGAAAATTCTTAAGCGAAACCACTTGAAAGAAGAAAAAAAATTCTGGCTTAATCTTTTATGTAATTTAATGGATTTGATGTTCAAAATCAACTTTTTAAAACTTTTACGTGAGTAGTGTCATGAATAATGACAAAAGGTAATAATTAATGACAAATTTAGGGATTCAATATATGCAGATTTGGTAGATTATATGACTACATATGAAAATTTTACAAATAGAAAATTATTTGTGTGTAGAGTTAAAAAATACTTCTTCTGTCATTTCAAACTGCAATTTAACTATTTATGGAGTCAAAATTTCTTAATTTTGATCATAAAATTGAATTGGTGTGTAAGTGTAAATATTATTGTGTGATACATTGTTAAATTCATTATACCGTCGATTTTCAAAATATCAACTTTCACAAATTAAAAGATATTAATGATCAAACATTTTTCAAGTCAACCGACGAAAGTTAAAAAGTGCAAATTGAAATGGAACAGAAGGAGTGGAAAGTTATTTCTCGTGTAGAATGCGCATTTTAATACTATTATTTGTGTATCATAATCAAATGCTAATAATCCATAATATCACATAAAGTAATACATATCATTGTAATTTAAAATACACAAAATATTTGAAGATGATTATAGTACCTCATAAATATCATATAATTTACATTTTTTTAATTCAATAATTAATTTTATCGAATTTTGAATTTCAGATGAACAATCCGACACAGACTCACAGTAAATTATTTTTGACGGATCAAAAGGCTAAATTGATACTCCAATACACCTCTTATAATATAATTTTCTTAAAGTGCACATATGTTCAAGTTTCTTGTTTAGCATGTATGTTTCTCAATTTTTTAAGTATTCGGTTATAAGGGTGTATTTGCATTTTCGGAAAATAAGGGGTAATATATGTGCCCTTCAAAAAACATGTGAGTGTGTGTATACCAGATAACACCTGTGCTGATGCACGATTCTGAATGGAAATTTAAGATATAATATAAATTATAATTTAGATAAGTAATGAGTTGTTATATTTAAATGTGATCCTTTCATTGACAGATACTCCTACATGAGAATTACACACGATGCATTATTTAAAATAAATTAAAATCTTTATTAATACTATAATAATTTCTAAAAAATAATAACATAAAATGCTCGTGCTATACACGATTTAAAATAAGTAACTAAATATTTATAAATTATAAGTATAATTTAATTTAATTTACTATTTATTGATAATTAGTTAAATATTTCATATTTGCATGATAATAATATTTATATTTTGTAAAGATGGAAGATAAATTTCATATAGAAATACTGTCAAAAATAAATAATATATAAGTAATTTTATATAGAATAAGTAAAGGCAGAGAGAGGAAGATGAAAGGTAGGTTAAAGAAGAAGAAGAGACATTTTCAGTTAGGGAGAATAATAAAGACAGGATTAATTTTCAAAGTAGTGGAAATCAATTAAATGAGGCTAGCTGATGTGCCAAACTTTAAAAGTGACACTTGCCAAATTTTTGTGAAAGTAAATGTGGTTGAATGTGGAGTTGCCACTTAATCAAGAAATTGTTCTCTTAGTATACAGTATAGATTGCCACAAAGTTTAAGCTGCATCAAGACGACTGAATAGGATTCATGTAAAGGGCGTAGTTTTGCATGACAGCATGAAGAGAACCTGCAGGTAATTCAGAGATGTAGAGTTTCAATCTCTCCCTGTTTTCCCATTGAATGCATCCTCGGAATTTTCAATTCCGAAAACAATCAAAAGTAAAAAATAAACGGCAGAGTAGATTAGAGGAGCTGCTGGGGTTTATGAAAGGTACTATCTCTATGGATTGTCTGCTTTAAGTTAGGGTGATTGAGGTCTAGGTGTTTCTTTGGCTGCTTCCTATTCAAAAGTGAGAGAAGGATGAAGAAAGAGAATGTTCCTCACATTTTCATACTATCTCCGTTTCGTTGGATGCGACACAATAATTTTAGGTGTTTGGATTTAGGTGAATGGAATGAGTGGATGAAATTGAATTTAGAAAGGAAAAAGTAGAATGAGTGGATAAAATTGAAGAAATATTGTTATAAAAGGAAAGTATGTCAAATTCACAAAAAAATCGAGAAGGAAAAGTGTGCCGCATCCAATGAAACAAATAGAGTAGTAAGGAAATTTAAAAGTGCTTTCTTGAATTATGCCGGCATTAATTGTTACCTTTTTCAATTTTCAAGAAATACATTGAAAAATAAACAATATTACATTTAAAATATTTATTTTATTAATAAAAGCTGACGTGGCAAGTTGACTTGAAAAATTGTGAGGGTGACACTTGACCAAAAAATTGATGTTTTAGTAGTATATATATATATATATGTAGAGTCCGTCTCTTGAAAGACGGTCTTTCCATAAGTCATGGAAAGACCAAGGTTTAAAGTTTAAATTAGAAGAAATTAAGATAAAATTTTCGGGTTGTACGAACCGGGTTATAAAATTTATAACTACTACACATTGCATAATAAAACTTTAATATTGCAACAAAGGCCTTTTACCTTTTATCATTATAATTAAACTCCGTATTTCCATAAGTCTATGAAAAAATGATTTTTCCAAATACTTTGCCTTATATGTATACTTTTAAAAGACCAAGAGATTTATGTGTACCAAGATAACGGGGTAAACATACAATTTACCCTAATGTAATAAATATATCGTTATACTCATGCCCAATCCGCACGGTTTTTCCCTCTCCTGAAGGCTTTTGATTCTGAGACCGCCGGCTACTGTTTTACAACCATGCCTTCCTCTAATTCCTCAAACAATGGTGATGATCTTCTCGGAAGAGAATTATTAGATCCACCAACCTTTCTGAAAACTCGTGATTTTCCTTTTTTAGAGGAAACTGCTCCCGAGTTGATTGACTTCGTCTTGAATTTGCCGGAAATGATTAGACAATTGTGCAAGGCCAGTCCGAAGCGGAAGTTAATGAAGAAAACCGGCAAGCATGTTAAGAAGCGGAAGATGGAAGAGAACGGGGTCGGAATCTCCGGCGGACTCACGGCGGAAGACTCCCGGAAAATCCTCCACCCCTTCACCCGCGACCAGCTCCTGGAGATCGTCCAAACCGCCGTCCTCCGCCACGCCGACGTCCTCGACGCCGTCCGCTCCGTCGCTGACCGGGACCCAGCGCAGCGGAAGCTCCTCATCCACGGCCTCGGCTGGGATACCAGTACGGAGAAGCTCCGGTCACTCTTCGCGCAGTACGGCGAGCTGGAAGAAGCCTCCGTCGTCCTTGACGAGGTCACAGCCAAATGCTACGGTTTCATTACTTTCAAGCATACTGACGGCGCGTTACAGGCCTTGAGAGAGCCTAGGAAACAAATTGACGGCCGTATGGCGGTTGCCCAGCTTGTTGGGAATGGGAACAACCCCGTTGATGTTTCCGAGAGGAAGATTTATGTTCCCAATGTGCCTTTCGATGGCCGGAGAGGGAAGCCTGGGATGGTGGGTCCCGTTGGAGGGAATGGTGGCCATGGTTATGGGGTTGGAGCAGGAATGCAAGGTGGTTCCGGGCAGTATGGTGGGTATCCGGGCAGTATGGCAGTATGGCAGTTTGGTGGTCCTTATGGCGGCGGGCCGGGTTCAGCTGGATATGGTGGAATGGGTGGCGGTGCTGGCCGTGGTTCATTTTTTGGATTGCCAATGCCACCGAGTTCTGGTGGTTTCCCTGGTGGAGATTATCAGCAGAGTGGGGCTTACAACTTGTCTTCTTCTGGATTTCGGAGCCAGCATAATCAACAGCCGACTGGAACATCACCAGCTCCGAGAGCCCCTGCCGGGGGACTGTACCAAGGGGCGAATCCATACTATTAAGGTAGTTTCCTGTGATCCTCTTTTTTTTCATGATTTCATTGGTAGTGATTTTTTGCTTGTACATTTGATTGATGTCCATGTTTGTTTCTTTTGACTGATTTTCTTTAGAAGAAGGTTTTTGATGACTAGTTTTTGAAAAGTTTTCCAACATGATCAGCATTCTTGTTGTTACCCGTGTTGTGAATTCTGTGTTTCTTATTGGGTATGCCATTATATAACTTCAGTTTGTAGTTTGCTGTACATTTCTTTTGTAAATTTGTATGTGATGAAAAGCTGGATATACTCCAGTTGGTAGTTTTTGATAGACGTGTGCTAGTATATTGTTTTATTTCCAATCCTTCATCATAGATGTGTATTGCATAATGCATAGCTTACCTTTCCGAAAATGAGATAACATTTACGAATCTCCTTGTTTCTTTCTGTCCAGTGATTAATCCCCTCTTTTGCATTGATGGTCTACTGTTCTTTTCATGGCTAACTGTTATCTAGGCTCTCTTGTGTTTCTTCTGAGATGTAGCTTTTAAGTTGCTTAAGAGTATCTATTTATCTGTTACTTAAATTAAGATTTTCTTGGTAGTATTAATTGGAAGCGCATATAGGTATAAAGCAGTGAATCAAGTTATAAATGTTTGTGCGTATGTTTTCGTTGCACGTGAGGCTAGCTCACCTCTTGATGTTTGTTTTATGAATTTAACCGTCTTTGATGCATAAATTTGTTAATCTTTGGTACACTTAACTAGCTTACCTGTTGATGTATTGGGCGTCAATGGTTGAGATTGTTTTATAAGTGCCTTCATGTTTTTTTTCTGATTGTTAAGACAGTTCTACTTATTTAAGAGCCTTAGCGTGTTCCGGTTACTGGTGTAGTCACTAAAATGTGTTGCAGCTTATTGTATGTTTGTGTGTAGTGGTGGTTAATATTGTGTCCATTTTCTTCCTAGATATGTTTTATGGGCTCTTATTAGTATCATGTATAAGTTATTCCTTCAACAGAATGTCTCCGGCGCCATATCCCTATATGGAAATATGTTAAATTCTCATGCTTCTGTATTTTTTTAAAGGCAGCGTTGTGCGTCTTTTGAATGTTCCTGTGAATGGATGCTTGGTTCGGGGGTGTGAGGGCTTCTTGGTGCAGTTGCTTTTACTGGTTCTGGTGGTTTCATGAACGCGGACAATTAAAACTTTGGCTGTGGCCTCTTCTTCGATAACCATGCTCGTCATCTCTGAAAGCTTTTGCAGTCTTAAGTGTTAGATTAGATTTTGTAGCTAAGATCTTGAGCATCATGCATTTGAGTCTTGCAAACTAAATGAAATTGTGGTGTGCTGAAACCAAACTCTGCATTACGGTTGACAGATTATTAGTACTACTTGTTTTGGTGCAACTTTATGGTGGTCTATAATTCAATCTGGCCCCTGGCTGTCACATCTTCGAACTTTTCTGTGAGGAATTGATGCTGGCAGGTGTTGCACAAGCTTTGTTTTTGCCTTTTGTGCGAGTGTTGCATCACTTCATGTCTGATTCATTTGTGGCTCAGTACAGATGGTAAAGAGCAAGAGATTGGATGCAAAAATCTTTTTCATTTGGAAAAGATAAAACACACAACTTGGATGCCCATTTTTTTAAAAATATTTTCAATTTCATCTACTCATTCTACTATATACTTTTTATATTCAATTTTATTAACCTAAATCCAAACACTTGCATCTATGGTGCCACTATTAATTAAACGGATTAAAGGAAATGAGCCAAAAAATTCTTACCACCAAGTACAATGTGCTCCCTCTGGTCCTCTTTAAATTGCTCCTTCAAAATGACACATACACCCTCCGTCCCACTTTAAATTACTTATTTACTTTTTGAGAGCCAAATTTTGCAAATTTTGACCTTAAATATAAATTAATATATAAATAATAAATATATCACGAGAGATATTGTTAGATTTGTCTAAACATTCCTATTCTCTAAATATTGATTTTTTATGCGACATTATTATATGTAACTAGAGATATTTACGGTCAAACATACTCATTGAAAACAGTAAAAAAAATAAATAAACAATTTAAAGTGGGACGGAGGGAGTAGTTTTTTAAAAAAGAGAAAGGAGTGGTGAAGGTTTAACTGGGAATGTAAAAAGTAAGATGAGTGGGTGAAAATAATCTAAGATTTATCAAAAAGGGAAGGAGAC
>JAULKM010091973.1:0-27155 GCA_032355605.1 Rubia tinctorum
TATGAACCCTTAGGAAAATCCCTCTTCTTTGTGGACGACCCCGACTTGCCAACTATCTACTTAGTTGTATTTAGTAATCATATTGGGCTTAAAATAGTATCTTTGAGAGGTACGGCGATGACCTCCCAGCGGCATATGGGACCATTCACCTGCGAGTAACGGTGGGGCATTTGGGCCACACGCCTATTTTGGTGGCCGCATAGGTGGTCGCCGTTGTGGTCATCATTTTTGGAGAGATTCTGGCACTTTTCCTGGTCGTGGTGATGTCAATCAGTGTCAATTGGGTGGGATTAATGGTTATGCAGCCTCTTCATGTTTCTGTTGGGTTTTATCTCTTTGCCATTCAAATTATGTTCATATTACAAAGTCCATCTAGTCTCTTAAGTTGGAGCCCACTTCCCGCACCTCTGATTGGCATATCGATTCTGGCTCCACCAACCATATGAGCTTTTTCGCTTCTGCCATGGAGAGTGTCACTCCATACACTTGTAACTCTTGTGTTTCTGTTGGCAATGGTGATGTTATTTTCATTTCACATGTTGGTGATTCTCAAATTACTCCCAATTTAGGCCTATCTGATTTATTAGTTGTTCCCAATATTACTAAAAACCTACTTTCTATCCGCAAGTTGACTCGTGATCTGGATGTTCTAATCTCTTTTGATGATCGGTCCTTTATTATTCAAAAAAAGTCACCAAGGTAATCATGGGCCAAGGACACAGTGAGGATGGACTTTTTGTGTTGGACCGTGGTGAAGCTGCATTAGTATCTTTCATTCAGGAAAAGAAATGATAGACATTTTTTGAGCTTTGGCATGCTCGCCCGGGTCATGTGCCCCATAGTATAATTTCCTCTTTGATTAGTTTTAGATTTTTATTTGTTTCATCTTTACTGCCTAAACCTCATACGTGCACCCCTTGTGTTATGGCAAAAGGTCATCGACAGTCTTTTGTTGAAAACCCTAAACGTACTTCTCAAGTTCTTGACTTGGTTCATTGTGATTTGTCGGGTATTACCCCAGTTTTATCTGGAAATAGTTGTGCGTATTATGTTGTCTTTGTGGATGATTTTTCATTATTTTTGTGGCTTTATCCTCTTCGTAATAAGCCCGATTTTGTTAATGTATATCTACAGGGTTTTGTTAAGAATCAATTATCTGCTCGTATTAAGAACTTTCAGAGTGATGGTGGCATAGAATTTCTCAATACTCGCTTGCGGACACACTTTGCCACCAAAGGCATTCACCATTAGATCTCTTGTCCTTACATGCCTTAACAAAATGAGTGTACGGTACGTAAACATCGCTACATTGTGGATATGGGGTTGACTATGCTATTTTAGTCTCGGCTACCTCTTTCCTACTAGGATGATGATTTTGCCACTACGGTTTAAACTATTAACCACCTTCCGACGCTGATGCTCCATGGAGAAACTCCATGCAGTATTCTTTTTTTCTGACCTCCAATTTACTTTAACATCCATCTCTTTTGTTGTAGAGTGTTTCCATTTACTCGCCCTATGCAGTGCACAAACTATCACATTGGAGTCTTCCATGTGTGTTTCTCTACTACAACTCTCAATACAAGGGTTTCCGTTTTCTCGATCTATCTAGTGGTCCTGTCTACATCACCCGTTATAATCATTTTGACGAACTACGTTATCACTTTGCCTCTGACGGGACTACTACTACAGTTTTCACTTATTTAGACGCTACTACGTTCCTGGATCCTGATTCTTCCGATCCTCCATACACCGAGTCTTGACAGTTTGAGGTCCTATGCACTATTTGTACTGATAATATTTCTCTGGTACGGCCTCCTTCAGATCCATCAGCTTCTTCGACTGTTGATTCGGCCCCAGCTTGTACTCCTTCATCAGGATTGTCCTCTCCTGATGACTCCCGATACAGTTCCTACTCGTACCCATCGTATGACCACTAGGACCATGAATGGCTCTTGGCGGTCTCGATTCTTCTCGGACTATATAGTTACTGGCCTTCATGCTGATTTGGTTGCATAGTCTAAGCCTCGTGATTACTGTGCCTCTCTACGAGATCCACGTTGGGTTTCTACCAAGGATGAGGAAATGGCTGCACTTCGCCATCAGCATACTTGGGATTTAGTGCCTCGGCCTTCGGATGTGAATGTGTCTGGTTCCAAATGAGTGTTTCTCCTCAAGTATAGTCTTGATGGGAGCATTGATCATTACAAAGCTCTTGTTGTTCCTCATGGTTTCTATCAAATTTTGGGATTTAATTTCGATCATACTTTAAGCCTGTTGCAAGGCTTCCACTGTTCGTACCGTTCTTGCTATTGCTATTATGTGACGATTGTCTCTATACCAGATTCATGTCAAGAATGTCTTTCTTAATGGTGTTCTTGAAGCTTCGATTTATATGGCTCGGCCTATGGGGTATAAGGGCCCTGCACGACCCGACTATGTTTGTTGCTTACGCAAAGCCATTTATGGGCTAAAGCAAACTCCCCGAGCCTGGTTCTAGCGATTCAAAACTTTTCTCCGTCAGCTTGGTTTCCTTTGCACCTCAACAGACACTTCCTTATTTGTATACTCTCACAGATCTACCTTTGTGCATCTTTTGCTCTACGTCAATGATATTATCATCACTAGAAATGACTCGGCTGCCAAGTTCATTACTCTTACACATCGGGAGTTCGCTATCAAGAATCTAAGATCCTTGCACTATTTTCTTTGTTTGGAAGTGAAGCCGACCCCTAGTGGCTTATTTTTAGAATAGGCAAAGTATGCTTGAGATATTGTTCATCGTGCTAGGATGACGGATGTCGCTCCTGTCTTTACTCTGTTTGTTATGCAGACTCAGCTCCATAGAAGTTCCAGTGGGAATTTCTCCAGCCCCATTCCACTACAAGAAATATGGCATTTTGCGTCAAAAAATTGTGTCATTTTGCCTTCTTTTGGTGTCGCAAAAGATATCTGTGACACATTTTGCTTCATTTTATTTTTTTTGTCACCGTAGTTATTGAGGTATTCTTTGTCACACTCTTTTCTTATTCTGACGCAAAAAAAAGACAATATTTGAGTCACTATGTTATTTGTCGCATTGGATTTGCATAGTATTATGCATCATGTTTTTTGTGTGATGCATGCATGTTTGCAACATGTATGCAACATTTTAGTATAATGATGCATGGATGTTTGTGACACTTTTTTTTATAATAAACCACCATTGGTGGGGGGTTATTATTAGGTTCCCAGCCTGTATGAAAAAGATTCTTACAATCTGTTTGGAGCCGAAATTGGCTAAGCCAACATTTGTTGCCTTCAAAAGCTAACCTATAGACTGAAATAGTAATCGATGTATTATATGGAGGGATGATAGGTGCGATTCCAAAACTAATAACCTCCACCCCACGCGTTAATTACTAGTTTTGGCCAAGCATGTACTCATCATAAAATTTACAAAATACCAATGAAAACAGTGCAACCCGAACTTGATGAAAAACATTGTCCAAAGCTCTTGAATTTTGAAGAAACAACAGTAAGAGCAGAAGAAGCAAGAGAGTTGATGTTGTAAGCAGAGGAGAGCAGCATCGGTATAGGCTGGAGACCTGGAGATGTGAGCAAAATAGGAGCAGAAACCGATCCACATCTACAACCAGGTTTTTGCTTGAAATTGTCTCCACACAGCAGAGGTGGAAATCCTGCGGTGAAGGAGCAAAAATTACATGTGAAACATAGTGGGAATCAGCAATCAGCAATGGATGAAATCCTAAGATTCGCAACACCTTGCTTATCTAACAGAATCAGTCCTCTAACTTCTTGATTCAAAGAGTTAAAAGTGTAGATTTTGTGTTCATTATGGATAGCAAGTTTAGTCTTAGAGACATCGGTTCTCGTCGCATATTAGTCTTGGAGACATCGGTTCTCGTAAAATATTATAACATTTATTATTTGATTACACAAAAAATTGTTTGTCGAAAGCCGTTACATGTTACTTAATGTCCCACAACTCGTTAAATGTTTAAATTTAATACAACAATAAATTGTTGTGCAATGAATGTCGGAAAAAATGAGAATGCAAGAAACCAACAAAACTAGCTAGAACATATATTAAAAATACATGTTAGAATATATTAAAATACAAGAGGTTGATATGAAATTTAAACATTAATTTTATTGAACCTAAATTTTCTACGTTGCACGCTGAAAGTTAATCGATAACTCTCTTTACCTATTACAACGAATACACACAAAACAAAATTTATGTTAGAATTGAGGCGTCCCCAAGTGATGTACACATAATATAGTCATACGAAGGCGACATTAATCTCAACATGGAAAAAGTTCCTGGCCTGCTTTAAAAGCAACGTCGTATGCAGTAGAGATCGAAGTCGCAAAGTATGACTGAAGAGTAACGTCAAACATTCATAGATATGTAAATCATTTGTGACGTCGATCACCATTCGGACCCATATCGTATGGGACAATTATTAGTAACCCACGCCATACATTCAACCTGGGTTCATACGAAGATGAGATTATTGCCACAATCAACTATAATCTAAGCCTTTTTTATCACACCTCATAAACATTGCATTATCTTGAAATCACGAACAATATACACTATATAACATGTTACACAATCATCATACTTAATGAAGATATTCAATCATTGATCAATGGGAAAAAACATATAGAAGGTATATGGTAATAAAGATGGGAAATGAACATGGAATGGATGTGAAACTACTTCAATTTTATGTAATTATCTACATTTTACTCTAGGCCATATACTATCGATTTTAAAAAATTGATGGACGGAATCCTATTATAATTTTATGTCTTAAAAAGCCAAGAATAAGAAAATTTATGTGATTCTATGTGGTGGAAATTATCGTTCTCATAATTCTTATCGCAATGGTATTAATGGAATAATAACAAAAATGACGGACGATTACCCTGGTTTATCAGTCCATGACCAAATCGGGACATTGTGGTCGTGACTTGGTGAATCAAATAAGTGTATCTCTAATTTTGCATTTCAAGTTCTCCCACTTTGTTGGAGGGACCCAATTGCAAAATTATAAAAGTAGACCGACAATCCCAAACCCAATTACGATCAGCTCGAAAAGAAAATTTGACTTCCGAAGTTTAACTTATACTAACTAAGGGTAATCAAGAAACTTGTCTTATTCCACATATAATTCCACAAGTTCTTTTGAATGACCCCTTGTATAGTCGTAAGTAATCATCTATAGTTTACTCTAGGCCACGTACTAGCTCTTTAAATAATTTGATGGACAAAATTATATTATCATTTTATTTATTAAAAACCAAGAACATGAAATTTCATACGATTCTATGTGGTGGTTCCCATCGAACTGGACGTTAATAAAGTTCACCGTTTGTGTTAAAATCGATTCTCATCGAACTGGACATCAATAAAGTTCATGGACATTTAAAAATTGAATTAGTAGTATCTAATATACTATTAACGGTCATTAAGGTCAATTATGTTTGTTCTGGTCAAATACGGGCCCAGTTGCTATTCTTGTGGGCTGAAATGTGAGGCCCACTTTAATGCTAGACAACGTCGATAACATATCAGTCAAATGTTGCTAAACACGATGGACATGCAATGTCGCACATGCAATTGTTCAAACAGAAGCATGTTTCTATGCTTGTGGGCTAAAATGGTGAGGCCCACATTTAGATTAGCTGACATAGCTTAAACGTTAGTACCATGTCGGTTAGGTCAACTGATATGCGACGTCGCACCATCCGAGATGGAATTCACAATGATTCGTAATGAATATAAACATGGATCTCACCTTATACATCATTTCAAACATTCAACTTTCCCTCAAATTTCAGCAGTCGCTCAACCCATTTTCTCAAAGGTATGCTTTCTAGATTCTCTAGATTACTTTCATTTTTTGAATTTTTCATTAAATTTCATATGTATATGATTTATCAATGTGTTGTTTGTTTTTTGTATTGAAATTCCCATGGATTATGGCTCTAGATTGTAGGAATTTTTGTTTTATGTTCTCACCTGTTAACCAGCCCTATTTTATTGTTTATAACCTTTGTTTACTCAAGTTTTCTGTTGTTGAGAATGTGTCTATTTTCTTTGGATGCATTGTAGCTGGTTTTGCGATCCTCCTTCATTTGGAGTGATCGTTTAGCGACGTCTCTCATTGTTTTTTCTGCTAACATTACTTGAATACGGCTTCACACCGTTCTCGTTTAACTAATCAATTTTACCAATTGGTTAGCGACGTTGCTTTGACATGTTGGCTTTCACATTACCTTAACGCTACGTGCCAGTGACGCTGCTCATACATGTCGGCTAAGATATAATTTGGACCGACACTTTAGTGCAATGCCTTGCCGACAAAATAGATCAATTAAACCAATTTATATCGAATGAGCCTTTCTTTCACAATATTTATTATCCATGACAATATAAATTTAAGGAATAATGGCTAACAATGATAGTTCAAGTAGTCGTTCCCCGATTGAGGTGAGTGATTTTAGTTTATATTTATATTTATTTTATTTTATCATTTATTTTCTAAATATATTATTAACAATTTCACAAACCAATGTAGATCCTAAATGATTCGGATGAGGATCATCATCCGCAGACCATATTCGGGGATGTCATTTCATACTTTGTCCATACTCTTACCCAGACAAATTTACGTTCAATTCCAATTTTGGTAAGTCCTCCCTGTTACACATGTATTTTATTTTCAATTAACTTTTTCTGCAAGTTACTTTATTATTTACTAAATATAGTTTTCTTTTTATAAATCAGTACGTCCTAGACCATATTTCGAAACTCCTACCACCGTACAAGTTGCTCGTTGTGATGTGGTGGAAAGGAAGAGAGTATGACATGCACTACTCGGGAAATAGGAGGCTCAAGACCCTGACCCCGAAGGGGCTAGGAAAGTTTCTTGATGAAGAAGAACTCCAGATTGGGGACACGCTATATTTCGAGGTGCGAAATGACGCTGAGCCCTTTGTTTTTCAAGCCATCATTCTTCCTTGCAGATTTTAGTTATACTGACTTTTGAACATTTGTTTGAAACACATTTATTCAAATTTGGAACAACATTAATTTTTATGAATTTATGTTTAATCTACATTATATTTTTTTAATTTTTCTTTTAATGTTATTGAATCCGTAATATATAACCCAAAATATGAACAATCAATAGTGAACAATCCAGAGTGACCTTGAACTCCCTCTCCATCTTGTATTTCAGAGAACAGTAATTATAAAAATATACACCGTATGCAAAGTAACATGAAATAATAATAAGTATATATTGAACAATGCATCAATGTTTCTGAAATTCATGTTGCTATAGGAAGGAGAGGGAGTTCAAGGTCACTCTGAATATAACCAAGATTTGTGGGTAGTGAGTAATTTATTTCAATCATAATGAAACAGTCAATATTTACAGCGACTGTAATTATTTTTAATAAATTTGAACTGTTGACTGTCAAGCTTGTGGGCTAAAATTGTGAGGCCCATAATGGTCGTGCGACGCCAGTGATGTGTTTCGATGTAGGTGCAACGTAGGTACAACGTCACACCATCCGAGGCGGATATCACAAGGGTCAGAAACAACGTCATACCAAAACAGCTATAAATAGGAGGTCCATCACAATAAGTTTAAACTTTTATTCATAAGTTTCCTGCAAATTCCAAGTGTCTCCCACTATCTCTTCTCTTCTCCCTTCTCTCTTCTCAAAGGTATTGTTTCCCTACTCTTCTAACTCTTACATTTCAAGAATTTTTTAAATTTACGTTGTTTGTTTTATGGTGTGGGAAAGTGTAGTGTATTTTTGTATTTTAGTTCTTACTCAAATCTGCTATATGTTGAAGTTTCCTTAAATGTATTCCTAGGTATGGTTTTCGATGTTTTTCAGTAACTGTCTGGAGTTAAAGCATCATTTTTTCTAGAATCTGTATTTTTTCCCGTAGCTACCTTAGTTGTGTGCGATGTCGACACCATGTCAGTAGCCTGTCAGTAATTTCAAACTCTGTGCAACGTCATACATTCATATGTCAAAGAATAAGTATAGGACATTGCACTTAGTTTGATTTGGATATCGGTGTTACCGATTCGTTAATGTCGTCGCATACATGCATTTTAGTACTATAATTTTTTTAATTTGATGCCACTCTTAAATCTGTCCATTGGTCTGTCTAGTTGACAATGTAGTCATGTCATGGTTACACGTTATCCAAGACACTAATTAGGACCGACATGTATCTGTTACGTAAGGTCAACGTCACACCTTCATTTCCGGAAATAGTTTACCCTTAATATTTTCTTCTGTTATTCAGGACCAATGGCTGGCGAAGGATCATCAAGTCGTCCCATCATCCAAGTATATTAGCATTTTACATAGATATTTACTAATACATTTTCAAACTTTAACAAAATTAATATTTCTTAGTTTTCATGTAGTTCTCACAACGGAGTTATCCAGAGCCTCTTATGCTCGACCTTGAACATCATACAATGGCTGCTGATAGCCCACGGTTCCACTTCACTTTGAAGCAGCAGAACTTCGGGAAGAATCAAACTTCGTTAACGTATTTTAAATAAATTCTTCACTTTTGTTAATTGCATACACACATATATATGTATTTCTAATCATTTTTTTGGAATTAGTGCATCCGACAGGAGATTGTTTCACTCCTGCAGACTGAGAAATCTCCCGTTCTTCTGATATGCTATGGGACAGAGTGGCGTATGAACTACTCAGGGGATGGGAAGATAAAGGCTCTGTCCCCAAAGGGTTTTGGCAAGTTCCTTTCTGGAAACCACCCACGTATTAGGGACAACTTTTTCTTTGAGGTGATAGAAGCTGGGGGGCCAATCTTCTTCAATATCATCATAATCCAAGTTGAATGAGTTTATCGTAATTTTTGTAATATTCAAACTCTAAGCCAATTCTTATTCTAATTTATGTACTATTTGTAACGATATTTTCATGACATTTCATATAATTTAAGTACGTTAATTAAGTATTGTATAATTGACTGGTGTGGCTTTCCATTTTCGTCCACCATTTTCAATCGAAACGTAATCGAACTAACCTTCTTAAATTTTAAAGTAATACTTCTTCATTTTCCAAAGTCAATTTTTTCTACTTTAACCTATCTTTCACATATCGGCGATGTCGCTTGTTAGTCTCATAACATGTCGATGTGAATGACATATAATGCGACATCGTATGGCCTTTGGAATCAACATGTGTGACTTGTCACGCAGTTTGGTAATATTAGTTAATTTATTTTTAAACCTTTTACTTCGGTTAGTAAAATAACCGAAATAAAAAATATATTATTTACCTCAGTTTTGTTAACGGAGGTAAAAAATATTATTTACTTAAACTTGAAACTGAGGTAAAAGAGCTTTTTACCTCGGTTATTTGACCTAAGCAAAAAAACCAAGGTAAAAGGGGCGAAGTAATAGGTTCAGTTTCTTGTAGTGGAAGCTGTTGTAACTATTTTGAAACATAGAAAAGACAAATAATAAAAGTAGCATGTTATTGGGCGTATTTTTTATGAAGTAATAGAGTGCATCAGAGTATGCATTGGCTGCTTGGATAAAATATTATAACTGTATTTCCATGTTTACCGGGAGGTTGCTTTTAGTGGACTAAAAATATAGGTTAATTTTTCAATATATAAAGGTGGTTAAGAACTGAACTTATCAGTAGTGTACTAGCCATTAACCATTTGAATTTTTTTTTCTGGAAATAATATTCTTATGCTTGATGATTTAGACTTACGAAAAAAGTATTATTCTTGTTTATTTTCTTGTGAGATTATGATTCCTTCTATTGGAGAAGTCTTGATGAGACCCCTGCCTGATATATTTAGTGTATGTCCATTCCAGCTATAGTATGGTTTGTCACTCTCTTTGTCAGATTATGTGATGAGCATTTTGGAGGCTTATAGTACTGCTCTTGATTAGATACATACTAAGAGAGTAGCCATACTAAGTGGTTTTTCACTTCTATGTAATGAAATAGCTATTGATTTCAACATGTCATTGTTTAGTGCTTACTATAATTTATGTGAAATAGATGTTGGAGAGTCTATGCTATCT
The DNA here is from genome assembly GCA_032355605.1 of Rubia tinctorum. Classification (NCBI taxonomy): domain Eukaryota; kingdom Viridiplantae; phylum Streptophyta; class Magnoliopsida; order Gentianales; family Rubiaceae; genus Rubia; species Rubia tinctorum. The sequence goes on from JAULKM010091973.1 coordinate 10,125, forward strand.
TTCAAGTCAGTTATTGAAAGTGTTGAAATTCTAAAGATTTCTCGTGAATATTATTGAGATTTGGAGGATAAATACATATATGTGAGATGTAATGCCATTATGGAATGAGAACGTGGGCAAAGATTGAGAAATAAAGTGGAAGAAAAATCTAGATGTCCTAAGGGAACTGCCAGCTAATATTGTAGAAATTTGGCACCCCACTGGTTCCTAATGAATCCTTTTGTTTAGTTTTATAAATTTAGACCTATGTGGTTTTATTGAAGTTTCATTTGTCTTACATCTGTAAGGTTTTCTGTCTTTGTAAAGCCTTTACCTCATGATCAAGATGTAAGCACATCTGTTATATATCATGAAGCCAACCTCTTGAGGGAGGACCGTGGAAGTACAAACTGTAGGATTGATGTAGAAGAGGAATTTAAGAAGAGGCTTTCTAAATCAATGAAAATGGAGGACAATGTAACTAAGGCTTTAGGTGGTGAAAATATAATTGATGGTTCTACATGGGAGGTATGCTATGTTTTAAATGATTGCTTTTGAATATGAGTCTTATGTTGTTAGATTTATTTTAATGAAGCGGATTGGGGAAGCATTAACCAAGGCTGCTCAACTTGTTGTTCATTGTGTTAGCAAAATGAAAAAATGAAGTCGCAATTGGGCTTAATAGATTCACAAAGAGCATGTATTAACAATAAGTCAAATGTTGAGATATTGTAGGAAAGCAAGAACAAGGGAGAAATTATTATATCATTACTTAAGAAAATTAGGGGTCTAAAAGAGAGTGGTCTTGATTGTCGAAGATACCATTACAACAATATATTTAGTGACATTATGTTAAATTGGCTGAGGTTGGGCATTGTGGGGCTTTGATCTAACTTCTTGAAAAAAACCTCGAGTTAAAGGTCACCGATTTAGGTGAGGCGTGGGTTATGGATGAGGCAATGGAAAGATCTAAGGCTATGTTGATGGTGTGTTCCTCCAAATCCTATAGGTTGGGGGTGAATACTTTCGACTTATTAAGTTACTTGAGGAGATGGGTACAATTCCTAATTTAGTGGATTTTGAGGAATACGATATAGACTAGGATGGTTTTCTTTCTAATCATCATAGTGTTAATGGTGTACTAGGAGATGAGACTGTTGCCGAGGTTATTGCAGCTGAGTTGTACATTGCTAGTTTTATTGATAAGTCTATTTTTAGGCGATGGATTCTCTAATTAATAGGTAGGGTAGATTTTTCTTTAGGTTTGAATTTCTATGTAACTTTAATGAATCTCCATTATTTCTCTTACTTGGATAAATCCTTATGTTTGTGTCTATAGTATATAGATATGGGAACCTACTGTAAAGGACATTCCGCCCGTGTTCATTCTAAATCCTTTATTTTATCTATTGGGATACCTCGAACATATCCTAAAAATGTTCCTTTTATGGTTGAAACTTGTATTGAATTAACTAATGAAATTACTCCATCAATGTTGGATTTGGACCAAGTTTATGGACTTCTTAATGGTTTAGGAATATCTACTAAGGTTCAGGAAAGTTTAAGGGATTTAGGTTTTCTGGTAAAGAATTTAATTTCTAAGGTTGCTGGATCTGTTTCGGCTTATAAGATACAGAAGCGGCACGAGTTTTCCTTTTTACACGAATACAATACTCATCTATCTGAGCAGGGGTTTCATATTGAGAGGCTAAATCGAGAGTTAACAACTGTTATATGATGCGAGGATGCATGTAAAAAAGGTTTAGCGAAAAAATGTCGGGAAGGTGATAGGTTGGAGGATATATAACAAAGTACACCGATTATCTTGATGAGATCACTCATTGGAATGAAAAACTAGAGGTTGAATTCAATAGATTAAAGAATAAGGTACAAGCATGGAGGGTGCGTTATGACAAAGAAAATGACTTCTCAGTTTGACTTCTAAAAAAGTATGAAAAACCAGAGGGCTAACTCGATGTTGGAGAAGCTCGATATGTCCAATTACAGGGACGATGTCTAGAATTGAGGGAATACTAAAGAATCATTACAAATTTAATGCTAAACTTCGTTTTGAGATTAGTGAGTTTCTTTGTAAAAATTTCCATGACGGGTTTGAATGACCGCATTCACTGTTTGGAAGAGGAAGTGATTTCCATAAAATGAGATCTAGAGACTTTTGCCTATTCCGTAAATCTAACGAGTATGCTGCTAGACAGGACTGAATGTAGACCTATTACTAACCACAAATATTATTACATGAGGTATATGCATCGTATGCAGGCTGGTTATTCTACACGAGATGAAGTTCACCTACACATGCGATGGAAACTAAAGAAAAATCTAGGTGCAAAAACTAGGAAAGAGAAGGGAATAGGTAACTAGTAATTTTAATTTGTTTTGATCTATAATATTTTATGATTTAATTTGAAATGATATTTACTATTAAAATTATTGGTGGTTATATATTAGGACATAATGTGGTATTACTTATGGATATGGTTTGGGACTTTGTCAAAAAAATTATATTCTGGGATGTATTGAGTGTGGGTTTTTTGTTTTCTATAGAGTGGATCGAGGTCCGCTTTTGTCACAAGAATGGAGGATTTCCATGTGTATACAAAGCTTAGGCCCCTATCCGTGGTGAAAATTGTGTGTTGTGTCTTGTTAGAGAACTAGAACGTTTACTATCGCATGCCTGGTGATTTTTCAGGCGTATACAAAGTCGTAGTGTTCTATTTGTCTTCTGGTTGAAATGAAGGAGGTGGGATGTCTACTTGTGTCACAGGACTAGTGATTTTCCAGGCATATGCAAAGCAGCGGTATTCCTACTCCTCTCGTTTTGGGTTATTTTTTTCGCTTATCAGGTTAATCTATAGGTGATTTTCCTACTTGTGTCACTTTTGGAAGTTCACAAAGCGCAGATAAGTGTATGGGTTGGTTGTGAACTTGTTTTTAAGGAATAAATATGTCATGTGAGTTTTGTCATTTTGAATTATCGGGATAGTAATGAATGCTCCAATTTTCAAGGTCACGGTAGTGGTTAAGGTAGTTATAAGTAGTCATGTAGTTGCAACTTTTTATGTGCATTAATTTTTTTGGTTTATTTCTATCATTGTCTCTTTCCTATATGAGATTAGTTTTCTTAAGTGTATCTGAATTTATTTTTGTGTATGACCTGTTTGGTTTAGTTACGTGCTTGTTTCAGCAGTGTTATTTGTTTTTAGGATGTGTGGTTGCTATAGCATGCTAATTGCTAATATGGTGCAGGAGTCTGGGGGAGCTTTTTTTTTTGGAAAGAGACTCTACTGGGTTATTGGTAGAGTTGATGGTCGCACAAATTGGAGTACTATCCCTTGCAGGATTTTCTGGGAAAGCTCATATAGGCTCTAAGTGTGTATGTTTTTCTTACTTACTAAGTATTATGTGCACATGTATTGAATTATTTAATGTTGTGTTATATAGGATCGACAATTAAGATCAACGAACGATGGGATGGTGAATGATGGTGAACATCCATCAATCCAGCCATTTTTACACATGTCAAGAGAAACTGATGCGAAGAGAAGCCTAAACTTTCAGTGGCTTGGTTCTACAAGGATGATAGATTGTATAGCCAACGAATGCACATGGTATTTCGTTGGTCTAGTTTTGGCTACGCTAGGATGAGATGGAGTATTGTTCAAGAACGATAATTGGTTGATGGTGTCTTATCATTCTTTGAAGATTTTTACCACAGAGTACGAGACATGATCATGAATTGGATGAGAATCCAGCACCTCGCTTGGAGTTCATGATCAGTCTCGCTAGTTGTTAATTTCACTACACACCATTATAGGATGGGTAGCACATAGTTCTGAACCTAGATGTTTTTTGAACCTGGATTTTGAATAATGATTTGTAGATATTTGAAAGTGATCAGATTTCTATTTAATTTAAAGTTATTGTGTATAGCATATCGACTTAATGAGTGAGAGAATTGAAATGATAATGTCTTAGGCATATTACATTTTATGAAGAAATTAGAGGTTTTGTGTCTCTTTTCATTTTCTCTGGCCGTAGCCGAGCGCATCAGCTCAAGTGTGGAATTTTATTTAATTTATAAAAATGTTCTTGGCACTACTTTAATCTCACATGTGTCCATAAAAATTGCTTCTATAATAGCTACAATGTTTGAGGATGGGGGTTCAAAAAATTGCATATATAATAGAATCGGTTTTTGATAATTGGTTTCCAAAAATAACAAGTGATATAATAGCATCGGTGTTTGAGAAAAAATGAAATCATTTTACCTCCTACTTAGGCAGCAATTTTTAAAAATCCCAAAAACTGGTGTTAAGCCCCCAGCCCGGTGTTAGAGGGGCGTTCTTGTGGTACTTAAGCTATAAATACAATATAAAATTTTCATCTCTTGATTTTAACATAAATTCTTGATTTAAATAATGATTGTTGCATTTATTAAGGAAAATATATACACTCTCCATCCCAGCGAAAATCGCACATTTACATTTTCAAAAACAAATTTTGTAAACTTTAACCCTAAATATATATTAATAAATAATAAAAATATCATGTGAGATATTGTTAGATTCATCTTAATATTTATTTTCCAAATATCAAGCTTTTATGCGAAATTGTTAAACGTAGTTAGAGATATTGACTGCCAAACATGATTATTAAAGACCATGAAAAAGTAAATGCGCCATTTTTACTGGGACGGAGGGGGTATACATATTGGCACTAGTGGAGGAAGCCTCATTAAAGGCGCCTAATCAAAGGTAATTCTGCATTGTTTTTACAAGAACCACCTTCTGGGGGATCTTCCAAGTTCGAAAGTTCCTGATTTTAGAGCCCCCTATTGTTGGAAGAGGGTTGATCAATTTTAGAAGTTGATTTTTAACAACCTCTTTTAAATGATGCCGTTTGAAGGCAGTTCATAGAAAAACCGCCTTTGATTGATCGCTTTCAAAGGTGACTATAACATTGTGACTTTGATCGTCATAGGTTCTAAACTTGGGAAATAGTCACCGATGGTACTTCCGGAATTGGAAGTGAGTGGTGCACCCATATTAAAGGGCTGACACGTGTTCCAAACTCGAAAGTTATTATGGACCCCATTTCATACCCAGAACAGAGTCAAAAGAAGAGGTTGCGATTTAGTATTCAGTACCGATCTCAGAACTCTTTTAAGTATATGATAACTGGATCATTTCATACATGTTTCATTTTTTAAAAAACCCAAGGTTTGAAATGGAAACCTACTTTTGATTCTTCAATAAGAAAACTAATTAGGTGAGGTAAGTTTGCACATTCATAACTTGATATATAGATGTACATTCATAAGGGATGAGTTTATGTTCAATCAATTGCTTAGGGTTTAGGTATTTTTGTAGGGTAATATGTTGTATGATTGGGGCAACTTTGTAGACTTAATTATTATGTAATTGGAAGTATTTTTAAGACTTTAATGGTTTTGAATTAATTGTTATAAGGGTGAATTAATGGTTATTAGATTTTTGGTTGTACAGGGTAATGCATATGTTGATTTGTGCTATTTCAAAGTAGGTACATATGTGGTAATGGATTGCATTGAGCTCATTGGTAATGATCTTGGGAAATCGCCCTATTAGTTTCTTTTGGTATAATCATTTATTGTTTTGGCATTTGAAAATGCATGCAAGAATAGTGTGGTGCATGCATAGTGTCCATGTAAGAACTTTAAAAACGAGGCATTTTTGTGGAGGAAGAAGTTACGTGAACATTTAATCATGCGTGGATTTCAAAAAACTCACACCTCTTGGGTGTGGCACTGGGAGATTTTGAAGGAAGAAGATTTTAAGAGAATGAAGACTAATGAAGTAGATGGAGATGATGATTATGATGAGATGGTGGAGGATGTTGCTATAGAATTTTGCGAGAAACCTGAGACTTTAAAAGCGCTACAAAATGATAAAATAACTGCGTTGTATACTGGGGCAAACTCTTGGTATTGAGTGCGACTGTGAGAATGATGAATTTGAAGGCCAAATTAGGATGGACGGATAAAGGGATGATGATTACTCTTGAATTGTTTAGGGAATTTCTTCCTGGAGGTAATTTAACATTGTATAGGTCGTGGGCAGCGGAAATGATTCTTTGTCCAATGGGATTGGAGTTGAAAAAAATGCACGCATGTCGAACAATTGTATGTAATACTAGGTACAAGCTAAAGTGGGGAGAGATTACTATTGGTGCAGAAGTAGGGTTAAGGCCAAAGAAAATGACCAACTAAAGTTTTATGGTAAGTGCCTATCATTTCAAGGTTAGGGAAACTGTTCACTTCCAAGGAAGATGGCAAGTTGTTGCATTGGCATTCTGTACATGTTCGACCAGAAGATAATGTGATTCGACATACGTCAGACACTGAGCAGTGGAAGAAGCTTAATGCCATCTACCTGAAGTTTGTAGCCGAACCTTGACACTTAAGTTTAGGCTTATCTACCGATAGGATTAATCTTTTTGGTAATATGAGTAGCACACATAGATCTTGGCATGTTATGTTAGTGATTTACAATCTTCCCTTGTTGCTGATGATGAAACAAAAGTATGTTTTGTTGTCGATGATGATTTCGGGACCAAAGGTACCAAGAAATTATATTGATACGTACCTTGCTTTTCTTTTTGATGATTTGTTGGCATTTTTCAATGAAAGTGTCTGCACCTACGATGGTAGTTTTGAAGAACGGTTTTCAATTTAGAAATTACTGCTTTGCACCATGAATGATTTCCCTGCATACGGGAATTTATCTATATACTCTGTGAATGTGTACTTCGCATGTCTTGCGTTAGAGAATGAAATGACTTTCTGTCAGTTGAACCAAGGGTGTAAAACAGTTTATCAAGGGCATAGATAGTTTCTCCTTGAGGGTCACCCATGGAGATAGGCAAAACAGTGGTTTAACAGAGCTCTGAAGGAAATTGGACCCCCACGCTCGCTATCGGGTCACAAGTTATTTGAAAAGGCTAGCAATTTGCCTAATTGTTTTTGAAAAGGGAAGATAAAAAAATATGCATTAGAAGGAAGATGGAAAAAATGCTCTATTTTTTTCCGACTAGCGTATTAAAAGGAATTGGAGGTTAGACACTATCATAATGTAATGCACATTGAGAAGAATGTTTGTGATTATTTAGTTGGGACACATTTAAATACCCGGGGTAAAACCAAGGATGGTTTGAAGGCCCGACTAAGTTTAGTCAAAATGGGTATTAAGAAGAGTTTAGGTCCTGTGAAAAATGATGATGGTCGTTATCTCTTCCCAACTTGTTATTCTGTGTTTGAGTCCGAGAAAAAATATTTCTAGGAGACCTTTGGTAGTGTAAGGGTTCCTGGGTCGTATTTGTCTAACATAAGTTTTGGTATCTATGAGTGAGTTGAAGTTGGTCAGTTTGAAATCTTATGATTGCCATAACCTAAATCAAGAATTGAATGCCATTTCCATAATGGCGTCTCTACCATCCCATGTAATGTTGTACATACTAAGCTGTGTTTGTTTTTCAAGAGTATTTGTTTGAAAAGCATTAGTGTTGCCAAACATGACTGTTTCCAAACCATGTTTGTGGAAGTTCTGTGTCAAATGGAGATGTACTTTCCTCCATCATGATTTGACATTATGGTCCACTTGATTGTTCATTTAGTACAAGAGATCAAGCTATGCGGTCCTATATTTTTAAGATTGATGTACCCCATCGAGCGGTATATGAAAAACTTCAAGTATTTTGTGAAGAAGCGGTAAAGGCCTGGTGCAAGTATTGTGCAACATTATGTGGATGAGGAGGTGATCGATTTTTGTGCTGAGTATTTGAAGGAGGTAGATTGTGTGGGTGTTCCACGATCTAGACATGAGGGGTGGCTTAAAGGCCAGGGGGTAACACAAGGAAAAATATTGAGCCCGACAGCGAAAGATCTAAATGTGGCGCATCTTTATATTTTTGGGAATCACGATGATGTTGTCCCTATATATTGAGATACACATGTATGAAATAATTGTAGATAATCCAAATTGCAATGAAGCTCAAGTTTTTCAACAAGACACTGCAATGTTTTCAAATTGGCTTCAAAGTCACGTGGAGATGGGTAGTTATCCAGAAAAAGTGAAGTGGTTATCGCACAAACCTCTTGGTACAGTTCTGTCATTTAGAGGGCATGACATAAAAATCTTCACATTTTCCACTAAGTTGGTGGATGATAAGGCCGTGTTTCTGAACAGTGGTGTAATCCTAGTTTCAGAGGCCCTTCCCTTTGGAATAGCAAGTGATAGAAATCCTGTGTACTCCAACGTTTGTTACTTTGGGACAATATAAGAAATTTGGGAGATTTATTACTTGACTATTTGATTTCCTGTATTTAAATACCAATGGGTTAATTTTCATAGTGGCCAGCAAGCTGAGTCAATGGTTTCACATTGCTTGATCGAAGTCGGGTAAGTTGGAGAAATGATCCATTCAAATTAGCCTCACAAGTTCTTCAAGGTTTTCATTTCCAAAATATGGTTGATCCTAGATGGGGGATTGCTGTTGAGGGTAAAAGGGATTTCCTTGAGGAATTTTAGCTTGACGATGTGGTTGGTTTATGTCTTAAATTCCTCAAGGAAAGCAAAAAAAAGTATTTGAGTTTAATGGGTGTGAACAATGATGACATTTTCCTTGAAGAGGGTGACTCAAGTTTGTGTACCTATTTAGGTCGCATGGATCATGAGGAAGAAATTTGGGTTGGCGACTAAGAGAAGATGAAGACGAGAAGAAAGGGAAAAAACACAAAAAAGGAAGAAACGCAAGTCAAGATAGGTTTTATGCATCATAATTTTGGTGTGCACACTAGTTACTGAACTAATTTCGAGTTCGGTGATGTGCACCTTTATGCATGTGACCCACCCCCTTTCTGAGCGTTATTAAACAAGAGAGGAGGATGGTTAGGGGTCAAAGATAAGATTTATATGTTGCTCCATTGATACTACTACACTACAAAAAATGGTACATAGCGGTAAGTACCGTGGTCTTCCACAGAGATGTCAGGTCGTGTCGGGTCGTCAATCCGACCACGTCTTAGGAAAAAAAGTGTTGTGAAAATAACCATTGAGGGGGGATTTTCAACTATCAACTACTAGCATTCAATCAACCGAATAAACTATATAAACAAGCACTCGGGGAATATTTGCGTAACATGGTCAATGCTATTTCAATCATCGATTTCATCAAGTACAAGAACTTAACCCTATCATAGTGTTTATATCGTGGTGTGGAAAATGGTCAAAACATCTCCCTATATGTCACACATAGGTGCGCGTATAAAATATTCCTTCAACCTTGCCTCTGTGACTAGGCGAGTGCTACAACAGCCATGGTACATTGCGCAAGTCAGATTCTCCCCCGTGCGATTAAGTCCCGGGAGGAACACTACGAACGTACCACCCCTGGGCCTACAAATTCAAAGGAATTAGCTGTATTATTGATGTCTTTTAGGATAAGAAAAATAATCCTACTTTTCTACCTACTCTATCTCTACCTGCAACCCTTGGTACCTCTTTGGTTGGCTAACTAGATGCATGGTCGATCGTGATGATTAACAACAATAACCTTCATGCACACACCCAGTTCCGAACTATCTTTACCCTATACACACCTAGGTTTCCTTAACTAGGGAGTAGCACTAATGAAAAAACATGAAAGTAGACTCGATTGTGTGCCAACAAAGTGTGACAATCATGCAAATCATAAGAATATTAAGAACAAGCAAACATGATAATCACAATACATATAGAAATATGTAGATCTAGAAATATTAGAATCTAAACATCAACACATGAATAAAAATATAATCCCGAAGATAGATCCCTACTCCCTAAGCATTGAACCCAAGTATTTCATTGGATTCAATGCTTTTTGGGCAAAACAAAGAGGAAAAGAGGAAAAGAAGATAAGCTACAGAGAAGTGAGAGTGTTTTCTCTCTCTAGGCACCTACTAAGTTCTAAAAACAAGCATTCTCTTAAACCCTAGTTGACAAAGGTCCATATATAGTACTAGAGAATTGACCTAAAAATAGGCCAAAATGTGACCAAAAACCATAGTTGGCACCAGTGGCTCGTACCGACGCGGGGTGTAGGCCATACCAATCATGGTAGCGCGAGGTGCCAGCACTGGCATGGGTTGTTTGTTTTGGCTCATTCTGGTACATCCCGTGTCATTCGACAGGGGCAGCCGACCGGGTTTTTGTTTTGCTCTTTCTGATCTGCACCCTGCGTCATTTTGTGTGCCCCGTCGTCAGGAACCTTATTTTTCTCAGTACCTCATTGCACCCCGCATCATTCTTCACATCCTCTGTGCTGGTCTTAGCATTTGTGGCATGAAACTGTGCGGGGCTTATAAAACAGAACATCCCCGCATACTTATACTACAAGCAACAAGACCTTTTACCTCGGTTCTATAGGACCCTTTATCTTGGTTTTCAGTCCTAGAAGAGCCGATGTAAATATAGCCGGAGTAAAAGGTATTTTTTTACCTTTTTACCTCAGTTTCAACCTAACATCGATAAGATATTTGACCGACATCGGTCAATGGCATTTTATTGATCGGGGTAGAAAAATTCCGTGACATCGCAAAATCTTACGTCAGTTTCCACATGAAAATGACATCGGCCAGAGTATGAAGGCATGCGATCAGTTTAAAAAAGGTGCGACCTCGGGAAGGTCGACGTTGTTAAAATAAAAAGCGACATCGAAGATCATTTAAGGCTACATTATGTTTTGATGTGGAACAGTGATTAATACGATATAATTTTAAATGGTTAACGTCGCTCAACAGACCTCAATTCATGCAATGTTGATTATGTGTCGTTCGGGCTATGAACTAATGCAAAATTGCAGATTAATCTGTTGGACATCGTTTCTTGTACAGTATTGTATTATTTAATATTTGATGAATCGGAAATCGTTTGTCAATATCAATTACATTGTATTTACAAAAATAGACATTTCTAGTATATTAAAATACTAATTGTACAATCTATAACTCTCATTTTCCTATTTCTGCAATTACATGTGTAACAATGAATGTAAAAATAATAAAGGCGAGAGCGTACGACATAAATATGAACATGAAATGCAGTATAGCGACGTCACATGCTGAAATGACCGAGGTCACAGTAATTGAAAGCCAAGCAATGTCGGATATTCATACATTCTAGTCAGGTCTTGTTAAATATGACTTCAGTTGCCTTTCATTTGTAGCTCATAGTTGACGACGCACAGACTGACGTCGCACATTCAACCTGTGTTCATACTAAAATTTGATTATATTTCACAATCAACCCTAATATCTGCCCTTAAATCACTGAATAATATAGGGAACACAAACAATATACACTATATAACATGTAACATAGTCAACATACTAAATGAAAATATCCAATCATTGTAGAAGACATGTTCATAAAAGTACTACATTAACATTGGATGGAGGAAAAACTACCTCAATTTATTTGAACCGGGAGATGCTCCATCCTAGGATACTTGTTGATGGTTTGGAGAAGAGAGTAGATTGGGTTCTTGAGTAGAGTTGAAAATTTGTGAATAGAGAGGAAGGTGTGGAGTTTTAGTAGGAAGAAGTGCATTTGTTGGAGGTGAGAAATGAGATGAGGTGCGGTCTTGTTGTAGAATTCATTTTAAATGGGATGGGTTTGGGGGAGGAGGGGGGGATTTGTTCAAAATTTTGGCTAAAACTTTCGTTTGGCACATGAAATTTTATTTTGACCGACATCGACTAAGTGTCCGTCATTGAATCATTATAAGCAAACAATATACGATGTCTCCTATATGGGCTAAAGTATAATTAAAATATTTTTTTTGTAAAAACTTGATGTTAAGATTGCAGGCCCTTGCAACAACCCGATCATGCCAAACAGGAACAAAATACTCATGTACGTGCGAATAACAAATTGTTATCTCCAATTTTGGGTTTAGATCCAATTCCCTGTAGGGACCTGCGTGAAAAAAAATAAATGTACCGGTAGTCCTAAACTCAATTATGATATTCTCGAATATAACCTTGGTCATCCACAGCTTATACACAATGTTCGTATTAGCTATAGTGGTCTTATCCCCATATAGACTTCGATTAGATCTTCCCAAATGAACCTTGTATGTATACCTAAGAATAATCATCTGTGATATACTGTAGACCAAGTACTAGCACTCTTTTTGAAATTTTGGACATAGAGAACATGGAAAATGAAATTTCATTTGATTCTATTTGGTGGAATTTATCATTCTCATAACTATAGGCCCTGTATTTGAACTTTAGTGAAATTGATGGTTGGATTTTTCTTATCTTTTAATTCTAAGAAAAACCTATACTGCTTTATTCCATCTGATTTCGGTGAGGTTGAATTTATCTTCCAAATTAAAAACTCTCACAGTCAAGTTATATGTAGTAAGGGAATACTAATAAGAATAAGGGAAGAATACCCCCCATGACATTGATGCATAAGTCGTAACAACATGTCTGTGACAATGTGATTTAGATTATTGGCCATATCCAATGATGTAGCAGTCTGACCAAGTGAGATAACAGTTGTTCACCTTGAAAAAGGTCTCCTCCTGCAAATCAGATCCGGGATGTAACTCCGGGGAAAACAATCCAACGATCAAGTCAGTCTTTCCTTCTGAGAATTAGAATTTCTCATTTTAGTTTCCCTGACCTCAACCAGTGTTATTCACCTTGTATTTATAGGTGATCGTCGCCCTGGCCCCACTTTACTAGGGTCTAAGGTCTTCAATCGTGATCACTATTATCTCGGTTTATAGTTAAGTGTAGATTGTGGCCCCGCCTTTATCGATTTCTTGTTCACATTGAAATTGGGCCTCTTCATTATGTATTCATTGTTAATTTAGCGTGGTCAAGTATTAGGCAAGTCCTAAAGGCTAGTAGCCTTCGGCTTACGAACTAGGTATACACCATCTAATTTTGCATATTTTCTCCCCCACCATTTAGGAGGGACCTAATTGTAAAAAACAGAAAAGTTCACCGGTTGTGTTGAAATCAATTTGAATCAAACCATACGTTAATGACGTTCATTGAAATTTACAATATCAACTACTGATGTCTAATTAACTGTTTACCATTTTTAACTGCCTGTATGATGGTTTTAGTCAGAAGCGGGCCCAGGTATTTGCTAGCGGATTGAATTGTTGAGACCCAATATATCCATGACCGATGTTGGTAGTATGTCAGTAAAATTTTGCAAATAACGACATACATGCGATGTCAATTACATACTTGGTCTGATAGATGCCCGTTTTAAAAGAAATTGGACTAATATGGCTAGGCCAAAAGTCAGTCAAACCGACCGGCATTAACGTCGGTTGCCTATGAGAATTATAAGCGACGTTGCATTGAAAGAATAATTCATAAGGCTCGTAATGAATATATATATGGACCCAACATCATAATATACATTAAACATTCAACTTTCCCTCAAATTCCAACATTCATCTTTCTCATCCTCTCAAAAGGTATGATTTCTACATGTGGTTAGATTTCAATTTTTTAAATTTACTATTGACATTTTTTGTATGTTTAATGTGTTATTTTCTTCATGTAAGCATGTGTCTATGGATTAGGGTTCATTGATTAGGTTATAGGGTGTAATAATGTCAACCAGGTACATGGCCAAATTGTTTTTGGTTTAGGTTCTCGGTGTTTGCCTATTTTCTTCTGTTATTAGAGTTGCTCCATTCCATGAATGTGATGTCACCTACCAATCATTCCTCTTTTGGTTTGAGTGAAAAGTGTGCAATGTCTCTCGTTCATAATTTTTCTAGGTCATGTCGAATATGACGTCGCACTTTTATTAGTAAACCATTCGGTTTAACCGATCTATGTGCGACTTCCCTTTCTCATAAATAGTATAACATTTTATCCAGCATATGACATCGTCTAATTGTCAGTTAATAGATCGGTTATACCAATCTGTCAGTGACTTCGTCTATTCATAATTTTTGTAGTATCTGACGTCCGCGAACTACATTTGGCGGCACCTTTCCTCATTTCATCCACACCCTAATGTATATGAACTTTGGTGACATTCCAATCCTTGTAAGTAATCCCTATCACATATATTTTTAAAATATTTGCATACATATTATTCTATAGATTATTTGTATATTAATTGAACATTGTTTTTTAAATCCAGTACGTCCCTAGCGAAATTGTGAAGCTCATACCACCGTACAAGTTGCCTGCTATGCTCAGGTGAACGGATGGGAGTACCACATGAATTACTCGGGGAATAAAAGAATGAAAACCATGACACCGGAGGGTTTTCAGCAGTTCCTTATTGGAGAGGAAGTCACAATAAGGGGACACGCTCTAGTTCAAGCTGGTCAATGGTGCTGGCCCACTAGCATCCGATGTCAAAGTTCTTCCCTATTGATTTTATTTTTTGTTAATTTGTATTTCGAACAAGATTATTTTTGGTGTATTATGATATTTAATATTTATTTAATAATACATTTGTTAGCTATGTTATTTTAATGTTCATCAATCCCATAGTATCTAACCTAACATACGCTCAAATTTTTAATAGTATCAGTAACAGAATGGAAAAAACAATTCCGAACCCTTGTTTCAATCATTCTTGAACTAGCAAGTTTGGGTTACAAAATTTGTTTTAGGAAAAACTATCGAAGCAAACTCGAACTGTTGACCGGCTGCTTGGTGAGCTGAAAATTTTAGGCCCACCAAAGTCTACAACATCGCCAACTTATCAACAACATGTCTCCTAAACATATAACTATTCGACGTAACATATATCGAGGTGGACAACACAATAGTTCAAACAACGTCGTTTCAAAACATATATAACTAGGGGAGTTCGACCTTTTACTTATAAGTTTCTTACATTCTTACATTACAATGTTAGATATGTGGTTTGTAAATGTTTTTTAATTTTTTGACCATTTATTTTATCTTAGATTTATGACAATGTGCACTTTCTTTGAGTTTAAACATAGGTACAATGTTGTTATATGTTGGCAAAGGTTTTTTGTTGAATATGATGTTGATTATACTTCATTTTTCCGGTTGTATAGGTTTCTTCTCGTAGCTTCCTCTGACATATGCAAGACCGTTCATCTTTCTTCCACAAATTGGTTCATACAATTATAGTGCGACATTGCATATTCCAATTTCTAGTAGCTTATCGTTAAGTCTTTGAAATTGCACTATTATCGGGTGTTCTTTGGCTTTGCCTAAAGGGCATAGGGCTGGGACCGGGCCCATGGTTGGATTTTGAAAAATCATCATAATGAGAAGAGATGTTGTGCCCATGAGACCCACTAGCGCCATACCCTGCAGAATTATATGGATCCTCATTAATACTAAAAAACTCCAGATCAGGGGTGGTCCTCCAAATACCTGTCCTGAAGTAGGCACTGCGCTATGGGATGCTCAAAAAATAGCGGCGACATCATCTGTGGGAATTCGGGTTGTGGTGGGACAACCTGCTATTCAATGGGCACAAACTGTGTGAAATACACCTAAATCCACCTCTGAACCTGTATCTTGCTCGATGATAAAGTTTTGCAGTTTGAACTTCCTCCTCAGAGTGGTCCTCGTACGCTGGGGAAACCTCATGAACTTCTTTCTCTTGTACATCCAGAAGACAGTGCCATACTCTATCGATATAAGCTTCGGCTCATCCATGGCAGGTAGATTGAGTGCATATAGCGTTTGTGGGCATGCCCTGATTTCATCGCTCATCTGAAGGTTGTAGTAGTGAACTAGAAGCGAAACCATACCTCCAATATCTATCTTTCCAACGCAAGTGTCGTGGAAAGCTCAATGCATTGAGTGACAAAATCATCCAGGAGGTCGGGACAAGCCCTACCTGTGCAGATGGACCAAAGAAACTGAAAATTCCTCTCTGAGATAGTGGTGGCCTCCCCGTGATTACCAACTATCATAGTCAACAACCTAGCTACGTACCTCAGTGCCAGATGCACTATGACACTGTTCTTTCTTTCCTTCCCCCTCATCTGACCAGTGAAGGTAGCCCAGAACGCATAAAAATCATAACCTGCGTCTGTCACCGTGTAACCCTTCACAACCTTTTGTAGCTTCTATTTGAAGATTTTCATCGAGTATAAGTAATGACCCGCGAAACATCTCCCAAATGGAATCTGATAGTCTTCCCCATCCACCTATTATTCTCCTTGGTAATAATTAAAAAAAAACTCTAGGGTGTACCTAGTGTACTTAGGGGCTGACACAGTGGTAAATTCTTTCATGCCAATCCTACCTAGTATGACCTTGACAGATTTGTAGAGTTTGAGATCCTTCAGGGTCTCTTGTCTACAAACTTTGTCTCATAAATAGGGCGCCCTACTAGGTAACCCCACTTCTCCTTTTGATCCTAATAGAGGGAGGTTAATCCCATGAATGGTACACTAGATTCTCTCTTATGTCCACAAACCATGATAAATGCACAAAAGTATAGCACAAACATCGACAGATTCTAGAAAATTTATTCAAGCACAAATACCACGAACACCCCCGAGCACAAAATATTATCAATCACAATATCCACCAAAATTTTCAAGCATGCAAACCCCACAACAAAAGAATTCCGAAACCTTCAATTCTTCAAGAGAGTAAAAAATTTGGCTTATTACCTCTAGTGCCATATGTGGTGAGATCTTTGCTTGAGGAATGTGTGGAATCCCTCCTAAGATGGTTCAAAGCAGCTCCAACACCCGAAATGGACCAAAAATTGAGTTCTTTGGGAGAAAAACTCTATTCTGGCCTAGACACTCGTTGAATTTTCTAGGAACATTTGTGTGGTTTCTGAGGTTACGGGTTAGTTTATTGGATAGAGATCAGAAAGACGAAGATTTTGATACTTAATGGGGGTTAATCGGATGAAAATTAAGGGAGATATGGAAAAACTAGTAGAGATGTTTGATATAGGAACTTAGGAGAGTAAGAAGAAGGAGAGGTTGGAGGTTTATGTGAGAGGCTTGGAA
>JAULKM010091974.1:0-11202 GCA_032355605.1 Rubia tinctorum
TGTCAATTGTGTGCATATTTTGTGATGCCATGTATTGCATTAGTTCCTGATTAAATGTATAATTACACATTAAAAAACACAAAATTATTATGGATTTTAATGAAGAATTCAAATTCTTAAGTTTAAAACTTTTGATCTTGCAATAGATTTTTTTCCTTAAATGATTTTGAAAGATATCAAATTTTATGCTATGAACTATTTCATAAATTAGTTATTAACATTAATAAAACATTATGTTAAAAATATTTCACAATATTTGATAAATATAAAATGGTAGACATGTTTCAAAGAATAAAAAACCAGTATGTTCTTGCATAATTTATTATAACCCAGACGAATATTTGCCAACGATTTTTATTTTTGTGCACCAAATTTAACTCTTAATTAATTTGAATCCTATGCAATTAATATGCTCTACAAAATGTTCCTCAATGTTAATTTAAAAGCATCTTACAAAATAAAAATGTTTTAAAGGTTTCAATAAAATCAAATACTCATGCATGACATGTTAACGCAAAAAACAATTCCCATTAATATTATCTAGTCCTAATAATTTATTTAAATAATTGTCTACAATAAAGGATAAACGATATTGAAATAAAATTGGATTTGAAATATTTTAAAAGTATAATCTTGTAACCAAGAAAGAATTTGAATATGTCTCAATTGTCGCTTTGTACGAAAAACAAGAGATAATGTGAAACATTGATTCTAATTTAAGTTTCTAATATTGAAGATAAACATATTATAGTAAGCAATCAGTTTTAAGATAGACTTGACAATCTTATGACTCTAAAGACTCACTGCAGATAAAACAAACATTCCCCTTGATTTGAAATCAATGATTTTCCCACGTCCTTTTATCTCAACAAAATTTCTTCTGCTATATATGGAGGGAACTCCAGGATAAAATTAGATATTGATAAAATTTACAATTATAATTAAAAAAAAGAAACTTGAATTTTTTTTGGATTTATAATAAATTTAAATTATTAGGACACAACAAATTTAGATCTTGAAATTAATTTATTTACTTAAGCGAATTTGAAAGATATTATAGTTGTATGTCCTTAATAACCTTTAGAAATTATTTGTGAATATTAATCAACATTATTGTAATGAAATTTCACAACATTTGACAAATTTAAAACCACTGCAATATTTCTCAAAAGAAATAGAATGTGACAAGTGTGTGCATATTTTGTGATTCCCTAGCCCAATGTACATGGGATTTTTACTGTAATACCCAAAACTTAACTATAACTAAAATTTTATCCTATGCTATTAATATGCACAACAAATTGTTAATCAATAACAATTTGAAAACATGTGACCATGAAAAACATTTTTAATTTTTCTTTAAAATAATATAATATTGTGTGTCTTGTGCGTGCGTATCTAATGATAAATACATTTATTATTAATTTGTTCTTGTCTGTAAAAGTAAATTCTACCAATAGTGTCACTCTCTACACTGATGGCCCAAACTACATGCTAGAGTTATGCTCATACAAGAGTAGTGTGAATCGAGAGTAAAAATATTATTAATGCAGTACATTACTACACTGTAGATTGGTTGAGTAGCTTCATCGACGAGGTAACCTGGTACTCTCACAGGTACTATCTTTCGAGGAGAACAGAGCTAGAAATTCTCCGGGGTTGTGGCTACATAGTGCGAAATGAAGATATTGAACTCACTCTCCAAGAGTTCTGGGATTGCTACGGAGAAGAGACGGACATTGAGAGATTTAAACTATCTGCTCTCCACAAGGATAATCCAAGTAACAAGTTCACTTCCTCTTTGTTTGTTTTATGAATTACGATTATAATATTGAATGAATTTTAATAGACTCTTCTTATTGGCACAAGGTAATTCCTAAATCCATGGTGTGAAACAGATTATAGTTTGGTTAGCTAATTTACTATTACCCATTTTATTTCCAAGTCATATTATACCATGTCTTTATTCTTTTAAGTTAGTCCTCATTCAGTTTATTAAGCATAGATATAGAAAATTTTAGTAGATCATGTGTTAAAGTTGCAGTAGACAAATCCACAGTATGCTAAAATTCTTAGAATAAAGGTAAAAATCAGGATATATATTATTATTCATAATATATTCAAATCCTTTTATTTAAAATTAACGGTTTATATTGTTTGCTTCCCTCAAGGATAGTACTTGAAGAAAAAACAATTTTAGATGATGGGGGTATAATAAAACCTCTTTATTGCCACAAGGCTCACAAAAGTTGAACGTGTCAATTGTGTGCATATTTTGTGATGCCATGTATTGCATTAGTTCCTGATTAAATGTATAATTACACATTAAAAAATATAAATTATTATGGATTTTAATGATGAATTCAAATTCTTAAGTTTAAAACTTTTGATCTTGCAATAGATTTCTTTCCTTAAACGAATTTGAAAGATATCAAATTATATGCTATGAACTATTTCATAAATTAGTTATGAACATTAATAAAACATTATGTTAAAAATATTTCACAACATTTGATAAATATAAAATCGTAGAAATGTTTCATAGAATAAAAAAATCAGTATGTGTTATGTTCTTGTATAATTTATTATGACCCAGTCGAATATTTGCAACGATTTTTATTTTTGTGCAATAAATTTAACTCTTAATTATTTGAATCCTATGCAATTAATATTCTCTACAAAATGTTTCTCAATGTTAATTTCAAAGCATCTAACAAAATATATTTTTTTAAAGGTTTCAATAAAATCAAATACTCATGAATGCCATGTTAACGCAAAATACAATTCCCGTTAATTTTTTCTAGTCCCAACAATTTATTTAAATAATAGTCTACAATAACGGATAAACGATATTGAAATAAAATTAGATTTGAAATATTTTAAAAGTATAATCTTGTAACCAAGAAAGAATTTGAATATGTCTCAATCGTCGCTTTGTACCAAAAACAAGAGATAGTGTGAAACATTGATTCTAATTTAAGTTTCTAATATTGAAGATAAACATATTATAGTAACTAATCAGTTTTAAGATAGACTTGACAATCTTATGACTCTAAAGACTCACTGCAGATAAAACAAACATTCCCCTTGATTTGAAATCAATGATTTTCCCACGTCCTTTTATCTCAACAAAATTTCTTCTGCTATATATGGAGGGAACTCCAGGATAGAATTAGATATTGATAAAATTTACAATTATAATTTTAAAAAAACTTGATTTTTTTGGATTTTTGATAAATTTAAATTATTAGGACACAACAAATTTAGATCTGAAATTAATTTATTTACGTAAGATAATTTGAATGATATTATAGTTGTATGCCATTAATAACCTTTACAAATTAATTGTCAATATTAATCAACATTATTGTAAAGAAATTTAACAACATTTGACAAATTTAAAACCACTGCAATATTTCCCAAAAGAAATAGAATGTGACAAGTGTGTGCATATTTTGTGATTCCCTGGCCCAATGAATATAGGATTTTTACTGTAATACTCAAAACTTAACTATAACTAAAATTTTATCCTATGCTAATAATATGCACAACAAATTGTTAATCAATAACAATTTGAAAAAATGTGACCATGAAAAACGTTTCTAATTTTTCTTTAAAATAATATAATATTGTGTGTCATGTGCGTGCGTATCTAATGATAAATACATTTATTATTAATTTGTTCTTGCCTATAAAAGTAAATTCAACCAAAAGTGTCACTCTCTACACTGATGACCCAGACTACATGCTAGAGTTGTGTTCATACAAGAGTAGTGTGAATCGAGAGTAAAAGTATTATTAATTCAGTACATTACTACACTGTAGGTTGGTTGAGTAGCTTCATCGATGAGGTAACCTGGTACTCTCACATGTACTATCTTTCGAGGAGAACAGAGCTGGAAATTCTCCGGGTTTGTGGCTACATAGTGCGAAATGAAGATATTGAACTCACTCTCCAAGAGTTCCGGGATTGCTACGGAGAAGAGACTGACATTGAGAGATATAAATTATCTGTTCTCCACAAGTATAATCCAAGTAACAAGCTCACTTCCTCTTTGTATTTTTTATGAATTACGATTATAATATTGAATGAATTTTAAAAGAGAGTAATTTTTTGAGAATCTCATCTTATTGGCACAAGGTAATTCCTAACTACACGTGCCAAACATATTAGAGTTTGGTTAGCTAATTTACTATTACCCATTTTATTTCATGGTCATATTCTACCATGTGTTTATTTTTCTATGTTAGTCCTTATTCAGGTTATTAAGCATAGATAAAGAAAATTTTAGTTGATCATGTGTTAAAATTGCAGTAGCCAAATCCACAGTATGCAAAATTTCTTAGAATATAGGTAAAAATCAGGATATATATTATTATTCATAATATATTCAAATCCTTTTTATTTAAAATTAACGGTTTGTATTGTTTGCTTCCCACAAGGATAGTACTTGAAGAAAAAATAATTTTAGATGATGGGGTATAATAAAACCTCTTTATTTCCACAAGGCTCACAAAAGTTGAACGTGTCAATTGTGTGCAAATTTTGTGATGCCATGTATTGCATTAGTTCCTGATTACATATATAATTACACATTAAAAAACACAAAATTATTACGGATTTTAATGATGAATTCAAATTCTTAAGTTTAAAACTTTTGATCTTGCAATAGATTTCTTTCCTTAAACAAATTTGAAAGATATCAAATTATATGCTATGAACTATTTCATAAATTAGTTATGAACATTAATAAAAAATTGTGTTAAAAATATTTCACAACATTTGATAAATATGAAATGGTAGACATGTTTCAAAGAATAAAAAACCTGTATGTGTTATGTTCGTGCATAATTTATGATGACCCAGCCGAATATTTGCCAACGATTTTTATTTTTGTGCACCAAATTTAACTCTTAATTAATTTTAATCCTATGAAATTAATATGCTCTACAAAATGTTCTTCAATGTTAATTTCAAAGCATCTAACAAAATAAAAATGTTTTAAAGGCTTCAATAAAATCAAATACTCATGCATGCCATGTTAACGCAAAATAAAATTCCCATTAATTTGATCTAGTCCCAATAATTTATTTTATTAATAGTCTACAATAACGGATAAACGATATTGAAATAAAGTTAGGCTTTAAATCTTTTTAAAGTATAATTTTGTAACAAAAAAGAATTTGAATATGTTTCAATCATCGCTTTGTACCAAAAACAAGAGATAATGTGACATAATGATTCCAATTGAAGTTATTAATATTGAAAATAAAAATATTATAGCAACCAAAACAATTTTAAGATAGACTTGACTACCTTATGAGTGTAAAGACTCACTGCAGACAAAACAAACATTCTCCCTTGATTTGATATCAATGATTTTCCCACGTCCTTTGATATCCACAAAATTCCTTCTTCTATATATGGAGGGGACTCCATGATAGAATTAGATATTGATAAAATTTACATCATAATTAAGAAAAGAAACTTGATTTTTTTGGATTTATGATAAATTTAAATTATTAGGAAACAACAAATTTAGATCTTGAAATTTATTTTATTTACGAAGTGAATTTGAAAGATATTATAGTTGTATGCTATTAATAACCTTTAGAAATTAGTTGTCAACATTAATCAACATTACTGTAAAGAAATTTCACAACATTTGACAAATTTAAAATCACAGCAATATTTCCAAAAAGAAATAGAATGTGCCAAGACTGTATATTTTGTGATTTTCTAGTCCAATGAATATAGGATTTTTACTGTAATACTCAAAACTTAACTATAACTAAAATTGTATCCTATGCTATTAATATGCACAACAAATTGTTATTGAAAACATTTGACCAAGAAAAATGTTTTAAATTTTTCTATAAAATAATATAAAATTGTGTGTCACATGCGTGCTTATATAATGGTAAATACATTTATTAATAGTTTGTTCTTGCCTCTAAAAATAAATTCTACCAATAGTGTCACTCTCAACACAGATGCGTAAATTACATGCTACAGTTATGCTCATACAAGAGTAGTGTGAATCAAGAGTAAAAATATTATTATGCAGTACATTACTACACTATAGATTGGTTGAGTAGCTTCATCAACGAGGGAACTAGGTCCTCTCACAGGTACTATCTTTCGAAGAGAACCGCTCTAGAAATTCTCGGGGATCGTGGCTACATAATGCGAAATGAAGATATTGAACTCACTCTCAAAGAGTTCTGGGATTGCTACGGAGAAGAGACTGACATATATTGAGAGATTTAAGCTATCTGCTCTCCACAAGGTAATCCAAGTAACAAGTTCACTTCCTCTTTGTGTGTTTTACGAACTACTATTATAATATTGAATGAATTTTAAGAGAGTAATTTTTTGAGCATCTCATCTTCTTGGCATAAGAAAATTCCCAACTCCATGGTGTCAGGCATATTAGAATTTGGTTAGCCGATTTACTATTTCCCATTTTGCTTTCCAAGCATATTCTACCATTTGTTTAAGCTTCTATCTTAGTCCTTATTTTTGTTATTAAGTTTAGATAAAGCAAATTTTATTAGATCATATGTTAAGGTTGCAGTAGCCAAATCCATAGTATGATGAAATTCAGAGAACAAAGGTAGAAATTAGGATATTTATTATTATGCATAATATATTAAAGTCCTTTAATTTCAAATCAGCAATTGAGATTTTCTGCTTCCCACAAGGATGGTACTTGAAGAAGAAGCGGTTTTAGATGACGGGGGTATAAAGAAACTCCTTTACTGTCACAAGACTCACAAAAGTCGAACGTGTCAATTATGTGCATATTTAGTGAAGGCCCATTTTGAATTAGTGCCTGATTAAATTTACAATTACACATTAAAAAACATAAAAGGTCTATGGATTTTAATGATGAATCCAAATTCTTAAAAAAAAATTGATCTTGCAATGAATTTCTTTCATTAAACTAATTTGAAATATATCAAATTATATGATATGAACAAAATTTATAAATTAGTTATGAGCATTAACAAAATATTATATTGCCAAAATTGCACAACATTTGAAAAATATAAAATCGTAGAAATGTAAAGAAAAAATGGGTACGTGTCATGTTTGTACATATTTTATAATGACTCAACAAAATAGTTGCCAACGAATTTTATTATTGTACGCCAAATTTAACTGTTAATCAAATTTAACCCTATACAATTAATATGCTCTTCAAAATGTTCCTTAATGTTAATTTCAAAGCATCTGAAAAAATAAAATGCTTTTAAAGGTTTCAATCACATCAAATGCTCACGCGTGCCATATTAACGCGAAATACATATCCCATTAGTTTTTATAGTCCCATTAATTTATTCAAACATTAGTCTACTATAACGGATAAATGATATTGAAATAAAGTTATGGTTTAAATCTTTTGAAATTATAATATTGTAACGAAGAGAAAATTCGAATATCTATCAATCGTCGCTTAGTACCGAAAACAAGAGATAATGTGACACAATGATTCTAATTTAAACTTCTAATATTGAAAATTAATAACCTATTATAGCTATCAAAGGAATTTTAAAATAGTTCAGACTACCTTATGACTATAAAGACTCACTACGAAAAAAATCATTTGATATCAATGAACTTCCCACATCCTTTGATCTCAATAAAATTCCTTCTGCTAAAAATGGAAGATGCTCCAAGATACAATTAGATATTGATGAAATTTACCATTCTAATTTAACAAACTCGAAGATTTTTTTATTTTAATGTTTATTTTAAATTATTAGGATATAAAAAATTTAGATCTTGAAATTAATTAATTTACTTAAGAAACTTTGAAAGATATTATAGTTATATGCTATTAATAAGCTTTACAAATTAGTTTTAAACATTAATCAATATTATTATAACAAAATTTCACAACATTTGACAAATTTAAAATCACTACAATATTTCAAAAAACAAATAGAACGTGCCAAGTGTGTGCATATTTTGTGATGCCCCAACCCAATGTATATAGGATTTTTTTTATAATACTCAAAACTTAACTATAACTAAATTTTTTATCCTATGCTATTAATATGCACGATAAATTGTTAATCAATATAAATTTGGGCCTAAGAATTTTTTCTAATGTTTCTATAAAATAATATGCTATCTTGTGTCACATGCGTGCGTATCTAATGGAAAATACATTTGTCATTAATTTGTTCTTTCCTCTAAAATTAAATTCTACCAATAGTGTCACTCTCTAAATAGATAGATAACATAACATTCTATAGTTATTCTCATACAATAGTAGTGTGAATCAAGAGGAAAAATATTGTTAATGCAGCGCATTACTACATTGCAAATTGGTTAAGTAGCTTCACAATGAGGGAACCAGGTACTCTCACATGTACTATATTTCGAGGAGAATACTGCTAGATATGCTCGGGGATTTTGGATACATAGTGCGAATTGAAGAGATTGAAATCAGTCTCCAAGAGTTTCAGAATCGTATAGAGAAGAGACTGACATTGAGAGATTTAGACTATCTGCTCTTCGCAAGGATGATCTAAACCTCCTCTTTCTGTGTTTTATGAACTATTATTATAATATTGAATGAATTGTAAGAGAGAGTACTTTTTGAGCGTCTCATCTTCTTGACACAAGGTAACTCCTAGCTCTAGGGTGTCAAGCATATTAGAGTTTGGTTAGCTAATTTACTATTACCCATTTTGTTTTCCAGCCATAATTTACCATGAGTTTATATTGCTATGTTAGTTCTTATTCTGGTTATTCAACTTAGATAACGCAAATTTTAGTAGATCATATGTTAAGGTTGCAGTAGTTAAATCCATAGTATGCTGAAATTCAGAAAACAAAGGTAGAAATAAGGATATATATTATTTTGAATAATATATTCAAGTCTTTTGATTTGAAATCAACGATCGAGATTTCCTTCTTCCCATAAGGATGGTACTTGAAGAAGAAACAATTTTAGATAACGGGGGTACACAAAAGTATAATGTGTCAATTGTGTGCATATTTTGTGACATCAGTATTGAATTTATTCCTGATTAAATTTAAAAATACACATTAAGAGGCACAAAGGTATTATGGATTTTAATGATGAATTAAATTCTTAAGTGCACTTGCAATGAATTTCTTTCCTTAACCGAATTTGAAAGATACCATATTATATTCTATGAAATATTTTTATGAATTAGCTAAGAAAATTTTAAAAAACATTTTACTAACAAAATTGCATAACATTTGCTAACAAAATTGCATAACATTTGCCAAATATTAAATCGTAGAAATGTTTCCAAAAAAATAGTATATCTCTTGTTTGTGCATATTTTATGTGACCCAACTGAAGATTTGCCAAAGATTTTTATTATTGTACACAAATTTTACTATTAATCAATTTTAATGCAATTAATATGCTCTATAAAAAAAATTCCTAATGTGAATTTCAAAGCATCTGACAAAATAAAAATGTTTTAAGGGTTTCACTAAAATCAAATGCTCATGCATCCCATGTTAACGCAAAATACAATTCCCATTAATTTATTCTAGTCCCAATAATGTATTCAAATAATAGTCTACTATAACGGATAAACAATATTGAAATAAAGTTATGATTTAAATCATTTGAACGTTTAATCTTGTAACGAGGAAATATATAGAATATGCCTCAATCGTCTCTTTGTACAGAAATAAGAGATAATGTGACACATTCTAATTTAAACTTCTAATATTGAAAATATAAAACATATTATAGAAACCAAAGCAATTTTAAGATAGTCATGACTACCTTATGACTGTAAAGACTCACTCAAACAAAACAAACATTCCACTTCATTTGATATCAATGAACTTCCCACGTCCTTTGATCTCAATCAAATCCCGTCGGCTAAATATGGAGGGAACTCCAGGATAGAATTAGATATTGATAAAATTTACAATTATAATTTAAGAAACACGAAGAATTTTAGATTTTAATGATAAATTTAAATTATTAGGACACAACAAATTTAGGTCCAGAAATAAATTTATTTACATAAGTGAATTTGAAAGATAATATAGTTGTATGCTATTAATAATATTTACAAATTAGTTTTCAAAATTAATCAACATTATTATTACAAAATTTTGCAACATTTGAAAATTTTAAAATCACTGCAACGTCCAAAAAGAAATTGAAAGTGCGAAATGTGTGCATATTTTTTGATGCCCCTCCTAATGTACATAGGATATTTATTATAATACTCAAAACTTAATTATAACTAAAATTTTATCCTATGCTACTAACATGCACAACAAATTGTTAATAAAGAATAAATTAAAATAGGTGACCAAGAAAAAAAATATTTTTAATGTTTCTGTAAAATAATACACTTGTGTGTGTCACGTGCGTGTGGATCTAAAGAAAAATACATTTCCTATTAATTTGTTCTTGCCTCTAAAAGTAAATTCTCTCAATAGTGTCACTCTCTACACAGATGGCCCACATAACATGCTAAAGTTATTCTCATACAAGTGTAGTGTGAACCAAGAGGCAACATATTGTTAATGCAATACCTTATTATACCGCTGATTGATTAAGTAGCTTCATCGATGAGGGAACTAGGTACTCTCACAAGTACTATCTTTCACGGAGAAGATCACTGCAAATGCTAAGGGATTGTGGCTACATACTAAAAATGAAGATATTGAACTCCCTCTACAAGAGTTCCAGAATCGCTATTGAGAAGAGACTGACATTGAGCGATTTAGACTGTCTGCTCTCCACAAGGATGATCCAAGTAACAAGGCCACTTCCTCTTTGTTTGTTTTATGAACTACTATTATAATATTAAATTAACTGTAAGAGAGAGTACTTTTTTTAGCGTCTCATCTCCTTAGCACAATGTAATTCCTAGCTTTAGGGTGTCAAGCATATTAGAGTTTGCTTAGCTGAATTACTATAACCCATTTTGTTTCCTGGTCATATTCTGCCTTGTGTTCATGATGCTAGGTTAGTCCTTATTCTGGTTATCAATCTTAGATTGATAAAGAAAATTTTAGTAGATCATATGTTAAGGTTGCAGTAGCCAAATCCATAGTATGCTGAAATTCAGAAAACAAAGGTAGAAATCTGGATATATATATTATTAGTATGCTGAAATTCAGAGAGCAATTGTAGAAATCAGGATATTACTATCTTCAAGTCCTTTTACTATCTTCAGGTC
>JAULKM010092002.1:0-11199 GCA_032355605.1 Rubia tinctorum
CGGGCTAGACGCTTATAAAGAACCCTTGTGATCTAAACCTGCGGGCTATTTAGAGAGCAAGTCGGAGTTGAGTGTACTCTACGGGCTAGACGCTGCAGTTTCGTGCATTTTTTCTAGGTTTGACCAAAACCCTAATATAAGCAAAGATCCAATTTCCCACAATTCAGAGTCTTCCCAAGGAGATTCATATCATCTTCTTTTGACAACGACTGCAATCTATATTTTTTTGAGGGTTTTAGGACCTGAATTTTCTCAGTTCTCTAGTGGTATCTAATGAAAAATCCCTCTCCTAATTTTTCTGATGTTGTAACTCATTCTGTAAGTCATGAAATATAAGCCAATCTTTGTCGAGTGTGGTTGGAAGTTCTCGTTCAAGTTCTGTGCAGGTAACAACAGTTTTTTCTGCTTATTCCCATCCAGTGGTTGGTCATAATCGCTCTAGGAACTCGGCACGTGATACTCACGTGCCACCAACTCGTGATCATGGTCGTCACTTTAGAGACGGATCTCTTGTTGTTGGTCGTGGTGGTCACCTTCATACTCCCATATGTGAATTGTGTTCTCAGTTTGGACATTATGCTACTCAGTATTTAAAGTTCACAATGGCCTTAGGTAATTCTGATTCTGCCAATGTTGTTGAAACCTTTCACTCATTTTTCTCTCTTAATGAAGCTATTTATTAGTCATCTGATTGGTATGTGACTCGGTGCTACTAATCATCTCGGACTTTACACTGTTATTCCTTATAATGGTAATCATTCTATTATTGTTGACAATGGTTATTCTCTACCCATTACATATGTTTGTTCTTATCTATTTTCTAATAGTTTATCGCTTTCCAATATTTTGGTTGCTCCCCAGATTAGCAAGAATTTACTTTCCATAAGAAATCTTCCAAAGGACTTGAATGCTATTATTACCTTTGATGATGAATTCTTTGTTGAATCGGGAGACAAATAAAGGAAGTCATGGGTCGAGGACATTGTGAGTGTGGTCTCTATGCTCGAGACAATAGGCGATGGGCATCTTTTGAGGTATAGCCTGCTAGACTTGGTCATATTTACTTTCAGGCTATTTCTTTATTGAATAAATTAAATTTGGTTTCAATCACTTCTTATTGACAAAGCTATCTTTGTGCTATGCTAGTTAAATGGCTAAAAGCAATATACTTGATTTTTCCAATAATATTTAACGGGTTTCTTTCATCCTTATTCTTATTCATTGTGACATGTAGGGAACTGCTCCTATTATCTTTGAACATATCTTTACCTACTACTGTATTTTTATTGATGATTACTCTTAGTTCTCTTAGTAATACCCCTTGCATTGGAAGTTTGATATTTATGAAGTGTTTGTCGCCTTCCGGAATCTAGTTGAAAAATAATTATCCACTACTATAAAAAAACCTTTCAGAGTTATAGAAGGACTTAATTTCTTAATCATTGCCAACAAGCCTCGTTCACAGCTAAAAGGATCCACCATTAAAATTCTTGTTAGATACTCCCGAGCAAAATGGTTGTACTGAACAGAAGCACTATCACAATAATGAAATGGGTCTCTCTCTGCTGTTTCATTCTCATCTTCCACTTTATCACTAGAATAATGCTTTCTCCACAACATTTTACCCAATAAATTAGTTGCCCACTATGGTGCTAAATGTTGATTCACCTTATTCACTGTTGTTTGGACGCCTTATTGATAACCTTAACTTCAATTCATATGGTTATTGCTTCTATCCCTTTATTAGACCATTTTTTACTCATTAATTGGCTCCTCGAAGTTTTCCATGTGTTTTCTTGGGGTACAACTGACTATATAAAGGTTTTTCTTATCTTGATCCTTCCATACATTACTCGACATGCTTGATTCGATGAACTTCACTTCCCATTTGCTACGTGTGCATCATCCACTTCTCTTTTTTCCCTTGATATATCAATTTTTCTAGATCCTAACGTGGCTGGCATTTCCACCAGTTGACTCCACTTTATTCACTTCTTGTCGTTTATCCAATTTTATAACTTATGTGGTTCCTACTCCCCAAGTACTTGCTGATCTTGGCTCTTCAACTTCTTCAGTGATGATTCTGGTTCCTCATCTTATAGTGATTATTCTCCTTGACCACCACGACCTTATCATTTGATTATCACCCGTTCTCATACAGGCATTTCTAATTGACGTACCTTTACTGACTATGATGTCCCCGATTCTCTGGCGGCTCGTCTTTCTCATTCAGAACCTAAAGGGTATTAGTCTGCCCTTAAGGATTTTAAATGGGTGGCAACCATAAATGATGAGATGTTTGCAATTCGTCAACAAATACCTGGGATCTAGTTCCTTGCCCTACCAGTGTTAATATGGTTGGATCCAAATGGGTATATCATGTGAAGTAGTATTCTTGTCGATATCTTGATCGACATAAGGCCCATCTAGTTACCCAAGAATTCTCTCGGATAACGGTTTTTGACTTTACTCATACATTTAGCCCTGTCATCAAAGCCTCAAATATTCGTATTATTCTCACTATTTTCACTCTCCAACACTAACATTTTCATCAATTGGATGTCAAGCATGTTTTTATTAATGGTCTTCTTGACTATCCTGTGTATATGAAGCAACCCCTTGGTTATCGTGATCCTCTACGACCTGACCATGTGTGTCTTCTTCGAAAGGCTATCTATAGACCTATGCAAGCACCCCGGGTATGGTTCTAGCGCTTTAGTGATTATTTAAAGACTGTTTATTTTATTTGTAGTTCTGTTGGTTATTCTCTCTTTATCTATGTTTGTGGCACTCAGCTATTGTATCTTCTAGTCTACATTGATGGCATTATTTTTACTCGCAATGACCCTGCACTCATTTTCTAGTTCATATCCCTCACAACCTGTAAATTTTCCATCAAATACCTAGGCTATCTTCACCATTTATTTGTTATCTTAAAGACCTAGGTTATCTTCATTTTTGATAGTACAAATGTATTCAATACTTAATGGAGTAGTACAAATATATTTAGTGTAAAATTGACAAACTAAATTCACAGAATAAAAGAGATCAAGTCGAGTAATGGTGAGATAATTTAAAGCTCCAACAAATAACCGATATAACGTGGAAATGGAAAATTTGAGACTAGATGAGTTATGCAGTTGAGAATTGGGTACAAATGGATAGTGATGGAGTAGAGGATTCTCATCAGGCTGTCACTCAGATTCTTCGATATGTTCAGGGTACACACCATCATGTCTTTGCCTTTTGATCTTCTTCTGGGTCTTTTACTGTTCTTGGCTACTCCGATGTCGATTGGCATCGGTGTCTCGAGACTCATCATTCCACATATGGATATGCCATTTTTCTCGACGAAAATCATGTCTCCTAGAGAGCCATGAAACAGCCTACTGTCTCTCGATCCAATTACGAGTTTGAGTATCACACTTTAACAAAAACTGCAGCAAAGCTTACTTGAGTTTTGTCACCTTCTATGAGAGCTTTATGTCTCGTTGGCTTTTTCTCTGGTAGTGTTGTGGGACAATACAATGTTATCTTTCTTGCTCAAAATCCCGTGGCACATAAAAAGGCAATGCATATACACATAAACTATCATTTTTTTCGTGAACTTTTGATATCTGGCAAGCTATGTGTTGCTCACGTTCCTTTTTTTTCAGCTTGTCGACATCTTTACTAAGGGCTTACCCCGCCCTTTGTTTCAGTAGTTTCGATCCAAGTTGTGTGTGTCGTCCAATCTCATGCTTAACTTGAGGGGGTATTAGTTTCTAGAGAATTCTATTAGTGTCTAGATTATTCTTGTACATTGTATAGCCTTTACGTATTCCCAATACTCTAGAATTGTTTGTACGTATTCTTTAGGATTCTATTCATTATATGTAGCTTACATCTCTTGTACACCTATATATAACTATAATGAAAGTCCCCTTGTGGACTATTTCCTCTTTCATGGATCATGTAATAGTGTTTGTGCATGTGAATGTGATGTTGCTTGATGTTTGTGCACTGAATAAACACTTCATAAAACAAATTATGGGTGATGTCTACATCAATTTGTTTCCAACGGGGCAAAAAAAAAAAGACTTCTTTAATGATTTGCTTTCATTTGATACACTAAGGTTATTTCTATTACCCAACAGTAGGTGAATTCCTTAAGATAAGAAGGCACAATATCCATGATTGCGAATGGGAGGTTTGCATGATTTTTTTTATGAACGTGATGTTTGCTCTTCGTAAGAGCAATTCTAAAAGCTTTCGCACAATAGAGATTTTCAATGATTTTAGGCATTTTACATAAATTTCAACTTCAATAGGTTTTCATCTCATTCCCTAAAATAGGGATTTTGATGAGAGAGAATACTTACTTCCCTATATTTGTAGAAAGAGAAAACAAATATAGGGAGGAGAAATTTAATGCGATTCCAATTGAATGTATCAAATCATAACATAATATTCATTTTCTATTAAAATTTAAGTCACATATTTCTCTCACCCTTCTATTCCTACTAAAATGTACCTTAGAATTCCAACAATTTATTTTTAGAGAAAACTACTACAATCTCAAACTCATATGGGATGCTTATTTTTATTTTTAATTTGTAGGGTTTTTTCAATAATGATTTGTTAAGAAAGTTGGAATCAATTTCTTTGATTATATAGTTTATAATTTTTTGAATTTTTTGGACGTTGTTACCTTTAATTTCAAATTGGGTGAACATATAAAAAGAATATGAAAAGAAAACTAGTTTCTAATAAACATCAAAATTTTATTTTGAAATTTCTTGTATTGATTATTTTTAAAAACTAACTTATTTTTTATAATATATTCCGAGTGATTAAAAATGAAGTCTTAAGTTTAAATGAAAAAGTAACTATAGCATAATAAATGTATAGCTATGCAAAAAAAGGGAATCTTTTGGAGTTGAGTAAAAAAAAGGCAATATTGACTTTCATTTCCTATTCTAGAGAAAATTTTAGGAAAACTATTTGACTTGATCTAAGAAGTTAATGGCTTGAGAATGAGATTAAGGACATTTAATAAAGTGATGCTAGAGCATCTCCATGTCATATTTTCAAGATAATGATGTGGTAAGCCACACACTCCCACAACGGTAAGCTAAATTTATGTGTAACTTGATAGGTTCCACATGTTTTTACAATATTCATCTTTACTAAAAAAAACTCTCTAACTAGGTGTGATTACACTGTAACTATGTGTTCTTCACCAATTTTTCTTGTCTTCTAGATCGGGTGTGCTCTGCAATGCCGCCATGGTCAAATTTGGATGAAAGAAGTTTGTGAAGAAAACCATAGCTCGATTGAGGAGTAATGATTCAAAATTAGAGGAGAGAAAGAGACAGATCAAAATGGAGATTTAGAAGGTTTGAAATGAGTCTTGAATGAGGAAAATGTCAAAACACCAGGATGTTTGGAGTTAACACAGAGAGCGGTAGAAGATTTGAAGAATTTGGGTCTGATGACGCCATCCAAAAAACTGACCAAGGAAAGAAATGCAGGTTGAAACAGGGAAGAAATGGAAAGTTTATTTGCTAGTTAAACAGAAAACTGGAGAAGCTAAATCTGCTGCTCAGAGTCCAGTTGGTCAGGAAACAGAAAAAGGAGAAGAAAAAATGGATATGAACTCTGAAATGAGATCTGTGAAGGAGAAACTGAGAAAGCAAAAGTTACAGAAAAAGAGAGAAGAACATTGCAGGTAGAAAAAACCTCGAATGGAAATTAACTGGGCTAGCTGGAATATAAGGGTAAGAAATAAGCTTAGTAAGCATAGAACCATAAGAAAATTTTGTTTAATAACAAAGTGGGATTGCTGTTCTAGCTTGAAACTAAGGTAAAAAAATGAAAAACAGAAAGAAATGTGGAGTAAACTGGGTTTAGGTTGGGAATTAGAAACACATGGAGATATAGTGTCAGGAGGAAGGATATGGATTCTATGGAGATCATTTTTGTTTGAGGTTAGTCTACTGAACAAAGGTGATCAGTGGATAGATTTTGAAATAAGGTTGAAAAGGAATAACATAATCTGTTTATGAACTGAGGTACATGGTTTCAATACCGGAGTTAAAAGGACAAATTTACGGAAGTATTTAAAGAGTTTGGAGAAAAGAGATAAACTGTGGTTGTTGGTAGGTGACTTTAACTCCCCCACTAGAAAATGCAGATAGAATTGGTGGACAAGCTGTGGAGGAAAAAGAATGCTCAGACTTTCAGGAGACAGTGGATGAGATTGGATGAGATAGAAACAATTTCACTTGGTGCATTAGAGAAATGATAGAATACAGAGCTGAATTGACAGAGGGTTGATAAATGAGATTTGGCTGGGGAAAAAAGTGTTTTGTGAAGTTTGGAGTGAAATGGTTTCAAACCATTTTCCCTTGTTAATCAAGTTTGATAACTCGGGCACAAAGGTTAAAACATCTTTCAAATACTTTAAGATGTTATCTTTATCCCCATTGTATAAGGAACAATGAAGTAGGTATGGTCCAGTAGAGAGATTAATAGTTTGCGGGATCTGACAATTGTACTGAAGGCACTGGAAATGCCTTTAGCTAAATTAAACAGAAATGAATTTGGAGATATAAGTGTGAATGTAGAAGAAATTTTACAAAAATAGAGAGTTGCTCAGGAAGATTTAAACATAGATCCATTTTCTTAGGAAAAACAGATAATTGAGAAGAATGCAAGACAATCAGCTGAGCTTTATCAGGAAGCTGAATACAGATTTGTGCAGCAGAAATCAAAGATGGAGAATGAAAGTGATAAACCAATAAAAAAATGTCTACTCTGCTTTTAAAACTAAGTAATATTTAATATGAAGGTGGGAGATATTGTAATTAATACTCAGAAGGAAATTGAAGAACGGTTGGTTTTGCATTTTAAAAATCTACTGAGTAAAAATTCGGTAACCGGGTGCATAGATAAGGAGATTTTGAAGTATGGAAAGGTTTTGGAAGTGCAGCACCAAGTGGAACTTATCAGACCTGTGAATTCTGAGGAAAATTTGAAGACTTTTAGAACCATCCACTCCTCAAAGATCCCAGGGAGGTATGGTTACTCTAACCATTTTTTCAAGGAGAATTGGAAACTTATTGGAAAGGAAGTTACTATAGTTGTATTGAAGTTTTTTTAAGGGGAAGAAATGCCAACCAAATTCAGTAATGCAGTAATATACTTGATTCCTAAAAAAAGGTATCATCTTACTTAAGACCTATGACATGCTGTTTAGTAATCTATATATTGATCACAAAAATTCTGTGTGCTAGACTGAGCAATGTTTTACCTGATATAATTAGCACTAATCAACGTGAATTTATTAAAGGTAGGCATATATATTATAATTTTCTTCTAGATCATGAATTTTTGCATAGGATTAAATCTGTGACTATGAGGCCTAGTTGGGTTCTACAACTGGACTTAAATAAGGCTTTTGATAGTGTGGGATGGAATTTCTTGTTAAATTGGATGAGGTTGTTGAAATTTCTTGAATTGTTGATTGGTTGTATTGAGAGGTGCACTAAATGTTCTTCCTTATGTATGGTTGTGAATGGTGATTATACAATGGATTTTAAAGCAGGAAAAGGAGTAAATCAAGGAGATTCTATGTCTCCCTCTCTATTTATAATATGTATGGAATATTTGAGTAGAGTGTTGAGTAGGGCTTAAAATCAGAAACAATAGAATTTTCATCAAAGGTGTGGCTAAATAGGGATTCACTCTATGATGTTTGCAGAAGACCTCCTCCTATTCTGTGCTGCAAATCAGAGATCACTTAAGGATGTGAAAAAAATACCTAATGATTTTCAAATGGCGTCAGGCTTGGAGATCAATGTCAGTAAATAAAACATTTTCTTCTCAAATGTGGATGTGGAGGTTCAGGAAGATCTGGAAAATATACTGAAAGTTAAATGATGTCCCAATGAAATATTTGGGTGTACCACTCTCTTCAGTGAAATGGGATAATCAGGATTGTGAAGTACTATTAGAAAGGATAAGAAAGAGGACAAGCAGTTGGGGTTCAAAAAATCTATCTTATGCTGGAAAGATGTAGCTTATAAATTCAGTACTATTGAGTATTACTAGTTAATGAGGACGCAACATGAAACTTCAGAGAGTATCTCTGGAAGAATAGTGAAAATTTGTACAAGCTATTTGTGGCAAAGAGATGAAAATCAAAGAGGATTCACAACTGCCTCTTGGTTAGCACTCAGTAGAGGAAGAAAGTATGGAGGAGTGGGTGTAAGGGACCCAAGTATATGGAATCAAG
Source organism: Rubia tinctorum (assembly GCA_032355605.1). Taxonomy (NCBI): domain Eukaryota; kingdom Viridiplantae; phylum Streptophyta; class Magnoliopsida; order Gentianales; family Rubiaceae; genus Rubia; species Rubia tinctorum. Next base: position 8,279 of record JAULKM010092002.1, read on the forward strand.
CTTCAATGTGTAAACTGTTGTGGGATATTAACAAGAAGAAGGACATTTTTATAGATACAGTGGTTACATGTTTATTACATGAAAGGGGAAGGATGACAGACAGTAAGATACAATATTTATGGAGCAACTCTTGAAATACACTTCTGAATCTCCATCTCTCAGTTTCTGGCTTGGAAAACCGTATAGGGAAAGGAGGTAAAGAGGTAATTGCTGCTGAAGCTATAATATGGCAGAAGGAAGTTTAGCCTAAACACAGGTTTTTCCTCTGGTTGCTCTTGAACATGAAATTAGCTACTGTATACAGATTGATTGAATTTGGTATTTTGGGAGTTGAAGCTGAAATGTGCAATCTATGTGAAGAAGAAAAGGATTCTGCACAACACTTGTTTTTTGAATGCAAGTCTTCTGTACAAGTTCTTAATGAATTGCAGGTGAAATTTTTTGGAAGCTTGAGAATGATGAAGAAAAGGTGGTATCAGCAGGCTATAAAAAGGGAAACAAAATTATCGCTCTTTCTCAAATATAGATGGAAAGGAATAGTAGAGTGTTCTCAAAACAGGAAAAGAAGGCAGAAGTACTGGCTCATCATATCAAAATGAGGGCAGAATGGGTGGTAAGAAATTATAAGTAGAAACTCTCATTTGATGGAGGAAGCAATGGTGATCTCTTTTTTTAATTTGAAACCGCCTTAGTGGGGGTATGTATTGGCCACCCGAGCCTTTGGAAATCTGATTAATATACAAAAGTTGAAAAGTGATCTTGGACCCAAAACTTCTAATAATCCTGAAAGCTGGAATGAATGTAATGTATCCTCAAAAGATAAGCCCAATCGAAGATTGTTGATGTACACGATTCTTAGTAAAACTAACTCCACCCTTAGTGTTATTAGTTTTCCAAGCCAGGTGTGCATTAAGCTCTTTCGATCTTTGTCTGTAAATTTTGATTTGTAGTGCACTGTATACCGATCTCTTTCTCATTCATCCATCCATTACTGTCCTGAGATTTGGCATTTTGAGACGATCGCTTGTTATTTCCCGAAAAACCGAAGGCAGCCTCGATAGATCTTCCTGTTGCGTAGTTCTAGTTAGGGCTGCTAGGCAATGAGCTACTCCGTTTCCTTCTCTTGGAATGTGTTGGATTGCTATATGATTCCAGTTTATAAGAGATGTAGCCTCCGAAATCGAGGTTTTGCAGCTCCAAGGCGATTTTTCTCTTTGTCTCAAGATTCTTTGTACCTGCAATGAGTCCACTTCAAGAATTAGTGGCAGTAGGTTATAGTGAATACCCACCTTGATAGATCTGATTGCAGCCCCAAATTCTGGTGTGAGGGGGTCTTCTGCCTCCATATATTCACTTCCTAGCCAAATACATCCCCCTTATGAATACCTGAAAATAAAATCTAATCTCGGCCTACAGTTTTTCTTGTAAGAAGCATCCGGGTTTACCTTAAAGCCTATAGATGGTGTAGTCCATGTGACTAATGTAAGTTTTTTACCAGGCCTGTCAACCATTGACATTCTCAAACCTTTCTGGACGAGTTCTTCCAAATCATTGGATATAATAATAGGGTTTAAAGAGAGGATTTGTGATGTGAGCACATTAATCTCTCTAATCATGAATTAGGGAGAGTGAATGGAGTCGTGGAAGACAAAATTATTCTTTGATTTCCAAAGAACCCAACAAGCTTTAATGGAGAGGGTGAAAAACACTCTATATCTAGAAGATGAAATGGAATGAGACGACCACGTCCAAGACAATCTATCAAAGATATGATGAAAATATCTCTCAGGTATGCTCATTAAATCAAATATGTAACTCCAAATTCGATAGCAACTGGACATGAATTAAAGAAGTGGTCTAAATTGTCGACATTACTGCAATGAACACACTTAGATGCAATAGATATTCCTATTGTAATTAGAACATCATCAAATGTTAGCAAATAATTTAGCAATTTCAATGTAAAGATAGAAAATTTAGGTGGAACTAGCTTCCATACTTTTTTAGGTTTGTTGATTCCCTCTTCCTTTTACTTATTGTTTCATATGCCAAGGAGATGGTGAAGGTTCCTATTGGCGAGGGTTTCCAGACCATTTCATCTCCACCTCCAGTTAGTATCCATTCCTTCTTCATTTCATATAGGCTTTCCTGTGGTAGATTAGTTTCAAGAAGAGGCAGGAAGTAGTCTTTATCCTGAAGAAATTCTTTTACTTTCAGCATTTCAAATGGAACATCTTCTTGTCCTTGCCAAAGGTTGATCAGTGGACCTGTTTTCAGCCAACTCGCTATCCAAAATTTGCACTCCCCATTTCCTGGTATGATCTGAAAATTTTCTTCATCTAGGAATGAGATTTTTTTTATTCTTCTCCAAGGGTCCGAGGTTCTGTTGGATGGAGCAATTGACCAAATGTATTTTGCCCACGTAGTTTGACCCAGCTGTGCTTTCCACCAGAGCTTGAGTGAGAACGAATCAATTAATGATCTTAGGTCTTTGAAACCCATGCCATTCTCATCCTTGGGATAACATAGTGATTCCCCATTTTTCCAGTGCTTTCTTCTTCCTAATTCAGAATTGCCCCACAGAAAATTTGCAAACATAGATTTCCAGATATCTAATATGTGACCTGTGGGAGCCATGATAAACCATGTATGTTGTGGAATAGAGAGTAGTACATGCTTGATGAGTATAGCTCCACCTGCAAGATTTAACCATCTATTGCTCCAATGAAGAATTTTTCCATTTAGTTTTTCAGTTAAATTTTGAAAGTAGATACTCTTTTTCCTGCCTTTGAATATGGTAACTCCCAGATACTTAAAAGGGAAGGAGCCCTCAGTCGTTATTGGGATTCTTTTTATCATATCCTTTCTAACAGAGCTGGTTTTATTTCCTACCAGGTAAGCACTTTTTTCGAAGTTGATTT
>JAULKM010092011.1:0-11199 GCA_032355605.1 Rubia tinctorum
TATGAACGACTGACAAACTTTCTACTTAAGAAAGGTTATCGTCGAGGGGGAGTAGATCGTACATTGTTTGTGCTCACGAAATCATCCAAGTTTTTGATAGCTCAAATTTATGTGGATGACATTGTGTTTGGCTCTACTTCATCGTCCATGGTGAAAGATTTCGTGTCTCTAATGCAAGCAAAATTTGAGATGAGCATGGTTGGAGAACTTACTTATTTTCTAGGGCTTCAAGTTAAGAAAGAGAAGAATGGTTTTTTCATAAACCAAAGTAAGTATGCCTTGAATCTGGTGAAGAGGTTTTGTCTTAATAGTGCACGTGCTATTCGAACTTTGATGGTAACCTTGGAAAAATTGGTGCAGGATGAGAAAGGTGTTTCAGTCGATCAGAAACTATACATAAGCATGATTGGGAGTCTTTTATATCTTACTGCTAGCCGACCAAATATATGTTTCAGCGTAGGTGTTTGTGCAAGATTTCAGGCTGATCCAAAGGAATCTCATTTAACTGCACTAAAAGGAGTTATTTGATATGTTAGTGGGACTTATGATGGTATTCTAAGAATCAAGACTCATATCTTATTTGATATTGTGACTCTGATTGGGCTGGTAATGCATATGATCGTAAAAGCACTACTGGTGGTTGTTTCTTTATTAGTACTAATTTGGTCTCTTGGTATAGTAATAAGTAAAATTCAATCTCTTTATCAACTGTTGAGGATGAGTATCTTGCTGCCGAATGTTGTTGCACACAGTTATTATGGATGAAACAAATGTTGAGTGATTATGGAATTCAGCAAGGGTCTTTAAATATTATTTGTGACAATAAAAATGCTATTGACATCTCTAAAAATTAGGTTCAACACTCTAGAACAAAGCATATTGACATCACACGCCATTTTATTAGAGATTTGGTTGAAAGGAAGGAGGTTGTAGTAGCCTATTTTCCAACATGCGAACAATATGCTGATATATTCACTAAACCGTTGGATGCTTCAACATTTGAATTTCTTAGACAAACCTTGGTGTGTGTCGAATGTGAGGTACGCCTAAAACTCCTCTGTACAATATGTATATTTTATGGTTCAGTTTTTTTTGTTTGGAAAAATCAAAAAAATAAAAAACAATATAGAAAGACAAAAACAAAAACAAAAATTGGCGGATGGAGACGGAAGTTTGAAGTTGTTGGATAGTATGTTGGAAGTTAAATATGTGACATGATTTTACTTGAGAAGAAAGGTTATTATTTCCTTGGCAAGGTAAAAAGTGGACACGGATAGAGATGAGAAAAAGGGAAGGAGTTATTTTTGGCTCGAATTCTACAATCTCTCCACATTCCTGTATTTTTGGCAAAGTGCACCTCCTACTTCTACCTAAATTCTCAAGCTGTTTGGAAGATATTCTATCAAGTTTTCTGAGCAATCAGTAAACTCTCCAGTCTAATCCAAACTCTACATTGATACCTCTACAATTGCTGGAATTTAGAAGCCTATTCTCCTCACTTTCAGTGAACCTGAGAAGAAATCTCCAAGAAAGGAGGAAGCTTCAACCTTCGCTAAATCGAGGAGGAACACTAACAGAAATGAGAAATGCCAGTACCAAAAGGTAACGGTCTCTAAATTTACTCAAGTTATTTGGAAGGAAAAGGCGTTTGATTCTTTAGATGAATTTTCTAAGTGGATACAAGCAAACCAAGTTGCTATTGATTTGAGGAACTTAGAGAACCTGAAAGTGAAGTTTTTAGATGTCAATATGGATGAAATTCTTTTGGGAGATATAGGAGAACTATTTGATATTGAGCATTTTGAGGTTAAGTTGCTGAGAGGAGAGTATAAGAAGTATAGGGGCAAAGACATGTTCCATGTTTATACTTATATTCCCAGAAGAAGTTATGAGAAGATTGAAGAAATTTCTGATGTTGAGGCTGTAGGATTAGAGATGATTAAATCTACAGGTCAGTTGAAGGTTATACTTTTTGATGCTGAGTATGCTCGGATGATTGATAAACTCGGGGCTTTAAAGCCTCCTGTGATAATTTTGTCTGAAAGTGATGAAGAAGCAGATGCTGGGTATGTTCCAACATACCAGCATGAAGATGAGATGGATGCTGATGAGCCTGGCATGATTTCTGTTGGGGAAAGTCTGAGGGATCAAGACTTTTCAATGGATAGGGATGCTACTGATGATGATTCTGAGGGATTGATGAGAGGGGGAGAAGACCTCACAATAAAGACTGCTAAAACAGAGGAAGAAGCACAACATGTTCCAACACAGGAAGAGTATGTTGGAACACGTTGTACTGAGCAGGGGCAAGCAAAGCATGAACCTGTTCTGGCATATTCTAGTGATGAGGTTCTGGACGAGTTCATTCAGAATAAGAATTCCAAGAAAAATATCAATGAGGTTGAGTCATCACAGCCTATCAAGAAGGGCAAGGTGGCGCAACCTTCTCCCAAAAATAAGAAGAAAACTGTATTACCACCTCCTCCAGTAAGTCAAGATTTTTTTGAAATTTATTATGCTCCAAACTGTGAAGAGATGGGTGAAGTATTCTCTCAGAGGAAGGTTATAGCTGAAAGCCCTGTATACTTGGTGGCTTATAAAACCAGTAGGTTTTCGGATTTTCTTGAGATTATTGGCATGAAAAAGGCTGCCACTGGGTTTCTGGATAATAAAAAGCAATTAGTTTGTGAGGTGTACTTAAATCTTATGGCTGGAAATGTTGAGGAAGATTCACCTTCGTGTGACCGGGTGTATGTGCGAGGAAAGATAGTGAATTTTTTGGCTGAAAGGATTATTAGGCTATTAGGGCTGAAAACGCCAGAGTTTGAGGGTATTTTTGGTGAAGAAATGGAGGTTTCGGCTGATCAAATCTTAGCTGAGATATCAGAAGGAATCAAGACTTAATGGGCTGCAAGTGGATATTCTCAAACTTCTTACTTGACCTCCAGGTTCTTTGGGCTATATCAGGTGGCCGTAAATTGCTGGATGTCATCCTCAAACACTTACTCGTGAAATGGCTAGGTTACTCTACTGTGTTGGAACACAAAGGCCGGTAAACCTTGGCCTACTCATTCAGCAAGTTATTGTGTGTCAAGCCATCTCTCCAAAAGCCAGGAAAGCATTGGTTTACCCTCGTATTATCTCAGCTTTGGTTAGAGGTAAACGGGTAAAAGAAAAGCCAAAGGACGAGATTGTGGAGACTGAGCCATTGAAGCCAAACAAGAAAGTCTTATGTCTGAAGCAGGTGAAGGACTTACCATGGAAGCCAAAGTCTGGTTCTGGTTCTGCTCAAGAAGGGAAAAAACGAATTTGGAAGCTTTGAATGCTAGACTGGGTGTTATTTCTGTCCAACTTGTTGCTTTGGAGGCAGAGAAGGCCAAGTTAGAAGCAGAAAGGGCTCAATTGGAAGCTTAGAAAGCTAATCCTGGCCAGATTTATTTCTGAATGACTATGTTCCAACATAGTCAGTATTAGTTCAGGGGTAGTGAATGTTGATTATGATGGTCTTTATTCGTATTTTCCTAAGAGTTTGGCATGTTTATAGCCCCAAAGGGGGATATGGATATTATTTTGGATACTATTGGTGTAATTCTGAATTGTTCTGGATTTTTGGATTTCTTAGTATTTTTTTATTAGTTCAAAGTTGGTGATTCATGTATGTTCCAACATAGAGGGATTTCTGGTATTCTGATGTTTATGTACGATGGAATTTTTTCTTTTGGTTTTATTAGTCCAAAATGGTTGGGTCCTCAAAATGCCAAAGAAGGAGATTGTAAAGTCATGTGAATCTCATGGATTATTATGTTGGAATGTGTGAACTAGTGTTAAAGAAGAAAAACGTTCCATGTTGGAACATACTGCGGAAGTTTAATTTTGGCCACTAGAATATTGCAGAGAAATTAATTTATAGAAACTTGGAGATTTAGCAATATTTAATTCATCCGTTTAGAAACATAATGGCTTTATGGGAAAAAACCTATAATTGTGGAATTAGATATTATATAATATTATGGGATATTTGAGATAAGGAAAATCCCTTTATTTATGAGATTTGGATATGCTTCAGAAGAAGATAAGGATAGGAATGTTATGGAGATAATCATGATTCATTCCGATCTGCATATGGACTAAATAGAGAGGACATTAATGGCTGCAATAGGTGTAATTTTAATTGAGAAAAATATGTACTCCAAATTACGTTCGACCAAGAAGTTTTGCAAAGAGCCAGATTTTGTATGTTCCAGCATACATGACTTAGTGATCAAGTTCAGAGTCATATACCTTAATTTCTTGGGAGAACGAGATCCAGCGTCGACGAGTTTCGAGGTCAGAGAGAGTCTGATCAAGGCGGATCGGGAGCAAGGGGAGCTTGAAAAATCCACACATTGTAATTATAAGATAAGTACAGTTGTAGGATGTACTTTATACTATATCTCTGATTAGTGAATTTATTCTGAACTGGGTCAGGCCTCGCAGACCTAGGTGGATTTCATCGAACTGCGTAACCAAGTTGTGTGTCTCGTGCATTATTTACTTTACATACTTGGTTAGATATACTATGTTAGAACATAGGTTTAATAGTTAAGCTAAAATTGTAAAACCAATTTTTTCACTCAACACTTAATCTTAAACGCCATTATATGAATGACCACATTGGGTGGAACTGGGCCAACTCTGCATTGAAATCTTTGAGCAATATCGATAATAATTGAGGAAAGGAGAAGCATAATTCGAACTTAGTGGGTCGTTGGTAGATGATGGATTTACCCAAGGATAGGCTGGCCAAGGTCTCATTTTGCTCGAGGGGCTCCAATCTGACATCTTCAAGGACCTCGAAATAAGGTTGAAGACCCTTGAGAAGAGTCGACACTCCCTCTGACATTACATAAGGCTCTTGAGGTGCTGCTCCAAACTTAGACTCACCTCTTACTCATCACCCTCGTCAACTTATAAGCACTCAACCAAGTAGTAGGGGCACCCAAACTCACTGTAATAAATCTCATGATCCCTCAGAATGGCGTCCTTTCGAGCTACCCATTTTCGTTTCCACATAGTTTTGGGTCTCACCCTCGAAGCCTATTGGCCCATGCCTACTTCGAGAATCCTTTTGTCAAATGTTTTTCCTTATTCTTGATAATATCCTTGGCGGCCCCTGTGTGATTCTTCCCTTTCGGAAACTGACTGAAGCTTTGAACGTCGCACCAATCGATAGCATTAGTCGGGTGACCTTCATCATTATAAACTCCTTAGAAAACCCTCTCCTGTCTCCCCATATATTGAGCTTCTTCTTCCTCCTCGAGGTATATGTAGGGGGTCCTCCCTTCACAAGGAGTCCAAGAAGGGTGTGTGGAAGTTCATCGCTTTGCCGGGAAGTTGATGGCAAAGATATGATTGGAAAACCAATAAGGAGAACAATATTGAGGGGATGAAAGGGATACTTAATTGCTAATGTGTAGGAGGAATAGAATTATAATGTCGGAAAATTGGGGAGGTGAGGATGCAGATGCTAAAAAAAACTCCGAGTTCCATGGAAGATGTCTCAAATACCTGCAAAGTGAAGTGAAAGGGAAAAAATGGCAAAAGAGGGAGACTTTTGGAGGCTAAATAGCAGTTTTCAAAAAGGTAATAATTACCTTGAAAACCAAAAAAAATAAAAAGACATGCGAACGTGAGGAAACTCTCTTTCCTTGAATAATGTGAGTCCATGCGCGCCAAACGTCTCTGCAATTTCCCCTTTTTGACATGTATCCCTTTGGGCTTCAAAGGCCTAATAAAAGTTAATGACTTAAGGAAACCAAGTGTCACCTCAAGATATGCCTTATAACAAAGGTCTCCCTTGATATTAAGTCTTAAGAGACCTATCAATCTTAAAAGGATTCTCCCTTGACTAAAGCCCTTCACAAGTCTTATTTATTTTCTGGGAGCTATTGATGATAGTTGGGCTTGAAGCCCTATAAATGATGGTATATGGGGGCCAAATATGTTATTAGCCGACATATATATACAGGGGAGGGTTCAGGTGAGACAATTCATTTATGTGAGACTAGTATGTTATGTGAGATAGTCATCTTACCTGTTGAATCATACACTTCAATGGATGTGATTTAAATTTGTCATGCCTAACATCTCTAGGCATATATGTATTCTATTTTTCTACGCTGATACTGACAATCCCTTTGGTGTTTACACATAAAAAACTTTAATCTTTTTTCCCCATAAACACAAACAACGGTTAAGATATGATTATTTTTAACTAGTTAGGTTATTTAGTACGAAATAATTTGAATATGTTTTGAGTTAGCTAGGTTGACTAGTTTTCAACTTTCATTTATAAGTTCACATCTGATTGTTATTATCTCATGGAAGAAATTATTTTTATTATAGTTTTCAAAATGAACTATATAGTGTATTTAATTAATTTGAAAAACATTCTTACACTCTTAAATTATTGAGGTTTTCTTCATTGATCTAATTTCTACACTTCCTCTCTTTTAGATGGTATACTGGTTTATTATACTAGCTACCCGAAGTGACCAAGCTACCCAAAAAAACAATGCCCCTTGCTCTGATTGTTCTAATCCAGTATATTCCAAACCTATATCTAAAGCAACTAGATTAGTCAAAAAACCAATTGGGCTAGAGTTGCGTACAACTTGATACTATACATGATTGCTAGCCACGTACTTGGGGCAGCATGGTACATAGTGTCACTGATAGTACACATCTTGCTTGAAAACAAAATGCAAGCATGAAAAGAATCCAAACAAATGTTTGCTTCACTAATTGGATTGCAGTACTCCTTACTCAGTTGCTTGTGCTTTATGGGGAAAATAGTACGCATGTGTTTAGCAGATGTGATGCTATTGGAAATGCTACTTTCAAATATAACATTTTCAAAAATGCAGTTGAGAAGAAGGTCATCTCCTCAAGCGTCCTGGTAAAGTACTTCTATTGTTTGTGGTGGGGTTTACAGAATCTAAGTTCTATGGAAAAAACAAGTCAACATGCACATATATTGAAGAGACTATAATTGCCATAATCATTGCTATTTTCAACCTTGTTTTATTTTCACATCTTATCGAAAACATGCAGAGATACTTACAATCCTAACTATTTGGTCCGAGCAATGGAGACTCTAGTGGAGAGACACTGAAGAATGGATGCGACAATGCTAGCTACCTGAAGATTGAAGACAGCGTGTGAGACAATTTGTTCAGTATAAGTGGGTGGCAGCTCGAGGAGTAAATGAAGAAACCATTCTTCAGGGCTTACCGGCTGATCTGCGCCGTGACATTAAGCGCCATCTCTGCTTGGACCTAGTTTGTTGTGTGCCATTATTCTTTAAAAAAATGGATGATTAGTTGCTCTATGCTATCTGAGAACGTATAGTATTCTTGTTGTACACCAAGGGCACTTACATTTTTCGTGAAGGAGATCCAGTAACAGAGATGTTGTTCAGGGTCTAGGAAAGGCTCGACAGTTCCATGAAAGATAGAGGGCGGCGGGGTTTTTTTCAACAACATCATTTTGTAACTTGGAGACTTTTGTAAGGATGAGCTACTTGCTTGGTATTTTCTTCCCTAGTCAACCACCAATCTTCTTTGTTCTGGAATAGTTTACGCACTTATTGAAGTAGAAGCATTCTCGTTGAGAGCCGAATATCTCCAGTTCGTGGCAAATCAGTTCAGGAGGCTTCACAGCGAGAAACTGCAGCATACATTCCTGTTCTACTTGCACCACTGGAGAACAGGGGCCCTGTTCTTCATACAGGCTGCTTGCCGACGACACAAGAAGAGGATGATGGCGAAAGATCTTCTTGTCGTGGAATCTTTTAATCTTTATGTGAAAACAGAAGATGATGGTAGACCTCAGGAGGAAGAATCGTGCGAGGAGGATCCTATCTCGAGACAAAAATCCAACCTAGGAGTCACAATGCTAGCTTCAAGATTCAGGGTAAACACGAGAATGGAGCTCAGAACTTTTCCAAGTTCTACTAAACTACTTCACGACAATATATTGAAGCCAAATAAAATTTTTTTACAACTGAAAAATGCACACCATAACTTGTATCACAATCCAGGTATCCAAAAACTATAAAATAAAACTAAGAGAGGTGCTCAAACGTAGTAAGCAGTGGCTTCAATCAATTCTAACTCAATACTAACTTGTTCATTCAATTAAATTGCAGCTTCTATAGCACTCTTTTCAATCACGCAGCCTGTAATCATAGCCATCACAACAACGTGATACCAATAAGAATGCTGTATTCAACCCCGAAACGATAAAGCGAGAAAAAAATATCAAATCAACAGAGCAACAACAAAGATCTGACTTTTTCTAAAATTTGGGGGCCAATATCAATGTTATTAAACTAACAAACAAAAATCAACACTAGAAATGAAATTTTAAAAGATTACGGAAGCCACACACATAAATCACAATCAAGAAACTACCAGTAGGAACCTGGTTGGTCGATCAGGCTATCGCCCTCTAAAAATCAGCTCGCAAGCATATAATTTCCTTCTTGTCTTTTTTATAGAAAGAGGTAGCACCATGAAAACAAGGTAAAGGAGATTTATAATTGAACACATATTTTCCAATTTTGTGCACTTCTTTTTACTCTGTTAAACACACGCAGACACAAGGTAGACAAAAATACATTCCAAACTACATTGGTCCAGACCCAAACAAATAACACTCACTGCTTGACAACATGAGTTGCAGAGATCCTTTCATGTCCTAAACATTAAATCATCAGAATCCATGCACATAAACTACTGAGAAGACCCACAAAAATAAAAGCCCTTTTAGATGCAATAAGTGAGAAATAGGAGTAAATCGCAGGAGACTTCTTTGGCGCGACGTTCCCTCTGGACGTGAATTTTCTTGCGATCCATTTGTAGTGTTGATTGGAGGTATGAAAGAGGATGCCACGGATTGTAGTTGGGGGTAATCGGAAGAGAAATGGAAGGATTGGTGTTTGGTCTTTTCCTCTGTTCATAATTGGGGGAAAATAGAATGGGTGACTCAGGTGACCCACAATTTTCTTATGACCCGTTTCAACCCAAAAAGGATCCGCGAATTTTGAATTATATTATTATTAATACTGAAAGCTTGGATTAATGACTTCCAATCTCAGCTGTTCAAAATACCATTTTAACGGTGCAGATTTTGTCTCACATAATTTGGTTGTCTTGCATAAGATAGATTGTCTCACGTGATTCCAATTATATGTGTGTGTGTGTATATATATATGTATAACCTATTTACACTATTTAATCACTATATCGTATACTTTAAAATAATTTGCTGACTTTATCAACGGAGAGTTTTCTCCTCAAAATACCTCGGGAACTTTTTCTACCAGATCACGATAAAGGAACATACGATGCGACTCAACATGTTACAGTTGCCATCACTAGGGCTCAATTATATCATTCTGTGCTTAGAAACCTTGCGGCTAGGTTCTTGGGTAATCCCACTCGTGACCTTTTTTCCGTAGGGAACATATATGACAACCCAAAAGAAAATTCAAAAGAATATCTTCTACCTTTTGGGGGATGCAGAGGTCATGCATTGTTTACCATATGCCCTGGAGGATAGGGAAGTTACCAGATCCACACATTTCCATTGCTGATCATTTTTTGGCCAATCCGTTACATCTTGACAACAAATCCAGCACAGATACTCTTTTCGTTTGGGCTGTCAAATGTCTTCTTATGCCTACCAATGGACCACTATTCACTCGCAATTAACTTTGAAGCCTTTGTCCTTGCTCTAACCGACCCCAATTGCTCTTAATCACTGCAAATTATATGGTATACCGATGGTATATCATGAGCGCCGTATCTCTATGAATATTTTGTAAATTTTAAAGTATATGAGTCCGTCTCTTTAAAAACCGTCTTTTCATAAGTCATGAAAAAATCAACATTTAAAGTACAAAATAGAAAAAATGAAGATAAAATTTTCGCGTTGCATGAATCGGTTATAAACTTTATAACTAATACACGTTGAATAATAGAATTTTTATATTGCAACTAAAACATTTTACTTTTATTATTCTAGTTAAACCCCGTCTTTCCATTAGTGTATGAAAAGACGATCTTTCCCAAGATTTTGGCAAAGTATAATGATTTACATTTGTTTATGTAACCTCTGAATTTAAACCTTACAACATTTTATTTCGACAAAGTTTTGGGAAAAAATGCCGTTTTATAATCATATGAAAAAACAAGATTGAATTAAAATTATAGAAACGTAAAAAGTTTTAGTTGCAGTATTAAAAATTTATTAAATATGCAACGTGAACTAGTTATAAGTTTATGAATCGATTAATGCAACCCAAATATTTTATGTTGATTTTTTCTAATTTGCCGTTTAAATCTTGATATTTCCATAAATTATAGAAAGAGGATCAACGAACTCTTTAAATTCTGTCCAAATCAACACATAAAAATTAAATCCTTTCAACTTTTAGTTCTTCCTTTTCTTTTGTTATCCCTCATTTGAGTGACAAATTAGTTTTAAAACATACCAGTACTTTAACTTTATATTTCTTAATTATAATTAATATTTTGATAGTAACAACATTAAATATATTTAAAAATATTTTTATAATTAATTTTCCATTACAAGTTAACCTATAAAAAGACAAAGTCTTGTATAAAATCGTCTCATAGTAACACCAGGGATTTAATTGCAAATGAGGTTTCAAATTGAAGTTTTAAGAGTTTAGGGGTTGGATGTGAAATTTCGTTAATTTACATTTAAATCCAAATATAAAAATCAAACTTTTGTCATTCTCCTCTCATATTTTTCTGAAACTTTCTCTCTCTTCTCCTTTCCACTCTCCAGCGTAAACCTTCTTTTTCTCTCTCCTCTCAATTTCTCTTCTATCTTCCTTCAATTCAAGTACATTTTCTTCCAATTAACCGCTGATCCTCTCCATTTTTCTTCCTCATTTCTTTCGCGTAGTGGTTCATTGAGATTTTTGGAGTTTTCCGGTAAATTTTCCGGTATAGCTTTTCCGACAGCCGAACACAATACGAGCTTAGTTTGTGTTTATCTTCGAAGGTAATATCTTTGCTCATATTTCTTATGCATATTTTGTTGTTTTTCTATTTTTGTTTACTTTCTTTGGTTCATGTGATATTCTAGGGTTTGTGTAGGTTATACTAAGTAATATTTGAGGATTTC
>JAULKM010092037.1:0-11199 GCA_032355605.1 Rubia tinctorum
AAGAAATTAAGATAAAATTTTCGGGTTGTATGAATCGGGTTATAAAATTTATGACTACTACACGTTGCATAATAAAACTTTAATATTGAAACAAAGACCTTTTATCTTTTATTATTATAATTAAAACTCGTCTTTCCATAAGACTATGGAAAGACCTTCTTTCCCAAGACTTTGCCATATAAATATTACTTGTAATTAGATTATTTTTCATTTTCCTCTTCTGTATAGGTTTTTTGTACTTCTATATATGTATCACGAATTATGAATACAAACACACATTATCCCCCTTGTTTTCTACATGATATCAGAGTCTGAAATTCTGAAATCCGAAACCCTAAATTTTCCGCCTTTCCACCATTGAAAAAACATTTTAAAAAATAAATTCAAATCAGGTCCGCATACCTGTGGAAGAATTCAAGATTCTGGCTTTTCTTGGTCTGCGCCTTCAGCCTCAAGATTTTCTCCATCATTGATCCCATCTGATTGCCGTATTTTCCTTCTCCCTTGGGCGAATTATCCTCTCATATGGTAGTAGTATCAATTTTCAAACATCATAAATATTGTTTGGTCTTGGTCTTCCCGTATTTTTGCTCTCCCTTGGGCGAATTTTCCTTTTTATATTAAACAACGTATATATTAATTGTACTATGGTTTTTTTGGTCGGCGCCGTCACATAGCTACTAGGATTTGCGGCTGAGGGCTTTGACTTTCCTGTCTGATCTGATTTCGACCCTTCTCTGTCTGATGGCCCTTGTAGTACAGCTATTTATTTCTTTAATCAATTAAATTACCCTTATGATTATGAGTCAGGTAAGGCTATGTTGCCTTTGATTATCGATTGGGGAGCCTCATACGACATGACTGGTGACAAAGGTTCTCTGATTGACATTACTGATGCTGCCTATTCTATTAACGTTCTACTGCCTGGTGGATCTTTGTCATCTGCTGCACAATATGGTTCTTTGCATTTTGTAGATATCACTCTTACTCATGTGCTTTATATACCTATACTACGATGCAACTTATTATCATGCTTTAAATTGTTGTCCGCCTTCAAATATCTAGCTTCACTTACTGAAAATTATTGCATTTTACAGAAAACTAATACGAGGATTATGATCGGCGTGGGTGAACAATAAGGGGGGGTATTAGAGTCCCACATCGGTGGTTGACAGAGTTATTACTCAATATATAAGATTATGGGTCACCCCTACATAATACTAATTGGTTTCATGATAGAATCTCATGTTTCTAATATGGTATCAGAGCTCAAGGTTGGCCCATAACCCCTTTAATCCACGTTTGCGCGATGATTAATATCGTTGCACATGAGGGGGCGTGTTAGAGTCCCACGTCGGTGGTTGACAGAGCCCCTACATAGTACCAATTAGTTTTATGATAGGAGCCCGTGTTTCTAATAGGAGGTTTATTGGCTTCGTCTACTGGATACGAGTGTTCAGTCTCATATCCCGAGTCAGTTCCGACAGTTGCTACAGTTTCTACATCTGATTTATGGCATCGACGCCTTGGTCATCCATCCTCTACAGTGTGTCTTTTGTTCCTACTCTTGATTTTAGCACACATAATACTTCTATACCTTGCTATGTGTGTCATAGAGCAAAACATACTAGACATAGTTTCTCTTTGAGTTCTTCGAATGCTAGTTCTTTGTTTGAATTGATTCATAGTGATGTTTGGGGGCCTTATATCACACCATCTTCTAGTGGTATATATATATATAGTTGATGATTATTCCCGAGCTGTTTGGGTTTATTTATTAGTTGCTAAGTCAGATGTTGCTTCTAGATTTATTGAATTTTGTGCTTTGATCAAGAACCAGTTTGGGCGCAGTTCGTCGTGTCTGTGCTGATAATGGTACATAATTTCTACCTTTGAGATCACACTTTGCCGAATCCGGGATCATTTTTTAGACATCTATGTTTCATACACCACAACAGAATGGTCGGATTGAGCACAAGCATCGTCATTTGTTAAATGTGGCTCGTGTTTTACGCTTTCATGTTAACCTGCCAATTGAATTTGGGGGAGAATGTGTTCTTACAACTGCATATTTGATTAACCGGATGCCTACAAAGAAACTCAATGGTCATACGCCATTTGAGTTACTCTATGGACGCGTTCCAAATTACAAGCTTTTGCGGGTATTTGGATGCCTATGTTATGCCTCCTACATTCCTAGATATCATGACAAGTTTGCTCCAAGAAGTCGTCGATGTCTTTTCCTTGGGTATCCTTCCGGAAAGAAAGGATATAGGCTTTATGATTTGGAATCTAGTGCCTTCTTCAACTGTCAGGATGTGGATTTTTATGGAGGCCAGTTTCCATACGTTGTGTCATCTACCAATCCGTCATCGACTTCTTCAGTGCATACTAGCGGTGCCACCATTTCAGTGCCAGTATCACCATCGTCGACGTCGGACGTTCCCCTTCCGCAGTCGGAATATCCGCTGCAGACTGCAGCCCCTGCTTCAGACCGTCTGCCTACTCTGTTGCCGGCCGACCCAGCTCCAGAGGTGCTCTATGCACTGTTGGCTGCGCCACCACGAGCGTCGTCGTCTGTTGCCTGATTTTTGCCTCACGCGCCACTTGAAGATCCGTCGGATTCACTATTTCCATCGGAAACGGCGTCTCCCCCTCCTACTACTGATCTGCAGCCTGCTTTGCTGACAGCATCCCCTGCGTCGCATCCTGCGGCCGAGCTGCCTCCTCCCCGACAGAGTGTTCGAGATCGTCGATCTACTGCTTATTTGGGAGATTATGCCTGCTCTATTGCTGATATTAATACCCCCAACTGCTAGGATCACACCTGCGACGTCACAATCCTCAGGTGTTCTCTACCCTTTAACTGATTTTGTAAATTGCGATAAATTTTCTAGTACGCATTCTAAATTTTTAGGTGCAATAACTTATAGTTCAGATCTCACTACTTACTCTAAGGCATCAAAGCATGCTCATTGGCGCGATGCTATGACTTATGAGATTAATGCTCTTGAGCGCAATAAGACTTGGACTTTAGCTTCTGTACCTCTGGATAAGACTGCAATTGGATGCAAATAGGTGTATCGTACTAAGTCCAAGTCAGATGGTACCATTGAGCGTCATTAAGCTCGTATGGTGGTTCTTGGAAATCGTCAGAAAGAAGGAATTGACTATACTGAGACATTTGCACCTGTTGCGAAGATAAGTTTGATTCACATGTTTTTATCAGTTGCCGTCATTCGTGGTTGGGAACTTCATCAGATGGATGTGCATAATGCTTTTCTACATGGAGATTTGCATGAAGAGGTGTTTATGCATCCTCCACTGGGCTATCATGTGCCCCCGATCAGGTATGTCGCCTTCAAAAATTTCTTTATAGTCCTTGGCAAGCCCCTCGCAATTGGTTTTCTAAATTGGGTCAGGCTTTACGTGCATTTGTTTTTCCAGAGTAAGGCAAATTACTCTCTATTTGCCTTTACTCGTGGCTTAGTTTCTATGCATGTACTTGTCTATGTGGATGATTTGGTCATTGTTGGTAGTTCTTCGTCGCTCATCTCTGAATTCAAGATATACCCGAGCTCTTGTTTTCATATGAAGGATCTTTGTACACTTAAGTATTTCTTGGGGATAAAGATTGCTAGAAGACCGTATGAGATGTTTCTTTCACAACAGAAATATGTCCTTGATATCTTATTTGACACAGGTAAATCTGCTTCTAAGCTGACTGATTTTTCTATGGAGCAACAACATGATCTTGCAAAAGTTGAAGCCCCCTTTATGATGATCCTGAGCAGTATTGGCGTCTGGTTGGTCGCCTCATTTACCTTACCATTACTCATCCTGAACTTAGCTATTCAGTTCATACGCTTGCTCAGTTTATGAAGTCCCATTGTGTCCATCACTGGCAAGCTGCAATTCGGGTTCTCCACTACTTGAAGAGTCATCCTGGTCAAGGTTTATTTCTCTCTTCACGTAGTTCTTTATAGTTGACTGGTTATTGTGATTCTGGTTGGGTTGCATTACCTATTACAAGGCGCTCTATTTGTGGGTACTTTCTGATGATTGGTGATTCTCCAATTTCATGGAAGACCAAGAAGCAACCTACAGTTTCTTGTTCTTCTGCTGAAGCGGAGTATCGTGTCATGGTTGTTACTTGTTGTGAGTTGTTGTGGCTTAAATCTTTGCTTCGAGACTTAGGTGTTGTGCATTCTGCTCCTATGCAACTGCTCTGTGACAGTCAATCGGGTCTTCATATTGCGGCAAATTCAGTGTTTCATGAACATACGAAGCATATAGAGGTTGATTGTCATTTCGTCCGTGATCTTGTACAGTCTGACACTATTGGTACTCATCATATCCGCACTTATGATCAACTTGCATACTTGTTCACTAAAGCTCTCGGACGGAATCAGTTTCATTCACTACTTGGCAAGTTGGGCATTTATGATCTCTATGCTCCAACTTGAGGAGGTGTGTTAAGGAATATACATATTACTTGTAGTGAGATCTCTATGCTCCATTTTTTATGTGACACTATTGTAATTTGTAAGTAACTAGAGATATTTACGATCAAACATATTTATTAAAGATCGTGAAAAAATAAATAAATAATTTATAGTGGAACGAAGGAGTGTCATTTTACCGATCGCGCACATTGAAACTATCACTCTAATTTGTTGGAGTCTATCCACTTTCGATGCTAGAACTGAGAACAACTGGTCGGTCAGCGTCTAGACTGAAAAGCTTTCAATTTACTCCCAAATCACGTTCGCTAAGCACTTATCCAAGCCGCACCCCTAAACCTCAAACACCCGTTTTTCTTCAAGCTTTTTCCCATTTCTCTTTATGGAAGATGAAAAATAACAGTTTATTTTAATTCATGTTTTTGTTATTGAATAAATGTGAGAGTTGTCTCTATAGATTAATTTTGTTCTTCGACCTGATCGATTAGATCGTTGTAATCATGATGATAACTCGATTTAATTATTCATGTTGATGTATTGTTCTCGATTTTCTTGTACAGATCGTGTGTTCGCAATTTCGTTTGTGGTTTTATTTTTGGGTTTTCATAAATCTGGGTTCGTCATATCTGTATCTTTCAAGGTGTTTACAGTTTGGACAACATAGATCGTGGTTGGATCAAGTGGTGTTACAGTTGTAGAAGATCCTTGTTTGACGCAGTGATATTTATGCGTGACACGCTCTTTTTTTCCAAGTGGTCATGTTTTTCGCAGGAAGCAAGTTAATATCCCCGAAAGCGATGTCACAGTTTTTTAATTGGATCTCTGATCTGTAATAGTACAGACGATCAGTCTGGTTGATATGTAATTTAAATATTCTTGCAATATGTTAGTTATTGCTAGAGGCTAGTAGGTTGGATATCAATTTCACTCATTATAATCGTCGCTGGACGTTTTTCCCAACATTTTGGAATGATTGATTTTTTTAAATTTTTTTTACAATGGATGAGTATTTGAAGTGTGTTTGATGTACGTAATATTAGATGGTAACTAATTGATATGTTTGAATATAATGATACAATTTTATAGGATTTTAAATATATAACAAGATATTAATAGTTTAATTATCTTTTAATGCCATAGTTAATTAATCGTCGGTTGAACTCATTATATTCTTTGGGATATGTAGTATACAAATATAACCATATATATTTGAATAAGTGCAAATATAACTTTCAAATAAATAAAACTACAAAAATAACCCTTTTTTTTAAAGATTACATACAAGCAACCAAATTACATATTAACATTCTAATCTAGGACCTAACTAGGATACACCATCATTAAATCTATTGAAGTCAGTAGAGACTGAAACTCCATCCATTTGAATAGATAGACACGCTTCATGAGAACACTCAAACGCTGCACTACCAACATCCACCACGATTACACCAACATCAACCAAACGCTGCACCACCAACAACCATCACGATCGCACCATCATTGACCACCTGCAATTTGGGAAACCATGGCGGGAACCACCGACACGGTCCATGATACTGTGTAATCCCCATCAAGAAATTACTCTAATATTCACAATTTTTTATGGGGGGTGTGTTTTGAACTCTGGACCTCTCAGTTTTAGAGAGTGTGACTTACCACTAAATCATGCCCAATTCACAACTACAAAAATAACCATAACTAGTTGATGAAAGAGCAAATATAACCCTCTAGTGAGAAATCTCTGGTTGACCGTGTTTTTTCGGCGTTGACCCCCCAAAATGACAAAAATACCCTCTGACCAAAAGCTGAACTTGGTTGGACAATTATACCCTTACCCACCGCCGGACCAGGTATGGTTATATCAGCACATTATGAAAATTGATAGGGTTGTATCCGCACATTTCTAAAACTTATAGGGTTATATCATCACTTTCGTATAAAAATGTAGGTTTATATCTGCACATATTATAAAAGAAAAACCCATCAATACTAAAAACCTAGGTCGAAGAACTAAACAAAAAAACAACTATACACAACACCAAAAGCCATCCAATCATCAATTCTGACTAAACTCGACAAAATAAACAAAATACTTTAAAATCCTTGTATTTTATGTCATGTACATTGCGTATCTTTATTCATGTGACGAGAAGCAAAAGAAAATCACATAATCAAACTCAATATCGTATTAATCGAGTGAGTTAAGAAGAATTTTGGATGAAGATACCAATTTTAAAAGGTTCTCGCACCTCCACTCCAACGTTATGTGCGTCGACCTTGCCAAAGCTCTTTCTTCGCCGCCAGAATCACACTCTGGAACGTCGACAATCAGTAGAAGAGGTTGAAATGACGGTTGCGTGCGGTTGACGTTGATTTTGTACGAGTATGACACTTTGTTTTTATAGTATGTGCTGATATAACCCTACATTTTTTTTACGATTGTGTTGATATAGCCCTATAAGTTTTAGAAATGTGCAGATTTAACCCTACCAATTTTCATAATGTGCTGATATAACCCTACCTGTTATGGCGGCGGTGCAACAGTAGTTCAGCGGTGGTCCAGCGACAATATTTGGATATTAATGATGTTAAGGGCAATAACATCATTTTCTATTCTTAGTTTTTTATAAAGGTCTTTTCATGAAATCCAGGCTAAAAGTTGCCGAAAAGGGTTATATTTGCACTTTCGCTTATTATCTAGAGTTATATTGACACTTTCAATTATTATAAGATTATATTTGCACTTATGTGAATTATTTTGGGTTATATATTCGCTTTTCTCATAGAAGCATTTTAATATTTTGAATAGATTCTTTTATTTAAATAAACTTCATAAATCCTCATGTTTGGGCCTTTAACTTTCCAACTGATTTTAAATGAATTAGATAAAAATTAGTATTAAACCAGTCTATACAGTTAATCAACAAGATTGAGAACTTCATACTATAACCATTCAGATCTTAGCATTAGCATTATCATTATCATTTAGGTTAAGAAAAAAAGGTTGAAATAAGTGTTAACAAAACAGATCGAGTAACGTGAAAATGAATTATTGAGATCTTCTGAGAAGAATATAAAATGAAATAATTGAGTTATCTTGTCCGTAATCTCCAACAGATAGGCTGTCCACGTGTTAACACATCACTCTATCATTTTTAACAAGCCGTGCTCGGCTATCATTTTTAACAAGCCGTGATCGGCTGACTAATTGACAATATCCAACAATTACATCATAGTCGGTGAGATTAAAACGGGGAGAAAATGACATTTTATGTGCGCTTATTTAGCTGAAATTACAGTTTCGTTCCTCATTTTGCACCTTTGTCCTAAAAAGTTCTCAGATTGTTATGAAATTTTCTCAATTTGTTCCTTTACCAGGTATAGCAAAATTTAATTAAGTTAATGGAACTGTCACATTTACCGAAATTTTAAAAATTATAGTTTAACAACTTATGAAGTTAATTTTTTTAAAAAAAATTCTCTCAATTTCAGTTTTTTCTCCGCCGCCTTATCCACCATGTTTCGAACACCACCAATCCAATTATAGTCACTATCTCTTCTACCGTACCTACTTTCCAAGTTTCATGCATCCTAATAGCGACACTATCATCATTAGAGAAGTCGGTTCAACGTTGACTCACTTAAACCATCTAATAGTACGTGCAATAGTGGAAACCATACCTATTAAAGACGGTTTTATTGGTTCAGAGGCACTTTTCTAGTGTCTTCTCTGGTCGTGTCTTCTCTGGTCGTGTCTTCTCTGGTCGTGCCTTTGAACGTTCTGATCAAAGGTGATTCTGAGAACTGCCTTCTAT
The DNA here is from genome assembly GCA_032355605.1 of Rubia tinctorum. Lineage (NCBI taxonomy): Eukaryota > Viridiplantae > Streptophyta > Magnoliopsida > Gentianales > Rubiaceae > Rubia > Rubia tinctorum. The sequence continues at coordinate 8,279 of JAULKM010092037.1, forward strand.
CGGATTCGAAATCGGTTTTGAATTTGGAACCTATTTTAGGGGTCCAAAAAAAGCCGCTGGAAACCTAGGTTTGCGGAGGCAAGCAAGAACACAAATTTGAAAACTACCATAATCAAAAGACAAAAAATGAACATAAATTTGTAACTACAATAACAACAAACTAAACAATTACACATATATAATCAGAAACAAGAAACACTAAGAATTAAAAAAACAAACATAAAAAAGAAGTAACAGATCTGGAGGCAGTGGAATAAAAAAACAAACATTAAACCTCAACATCAGCAAAGGAGCAAACGGTGGAGAAGCCTCACGGTGGGGGAGGGACCCGCGACGAAGGCCAGGCATGGCGGAGAGCACAGGTGCTGCGGAGAGGGCCAGGCGATGCAGGATAGAGGGCTCTGGTGGTAAAGGCGAAGCGGCGGAGGGCTCCAGTGTCAATGGCTACGCGGAGGAGAGGGGATTGTCTTGGTGAGAGCTCCAGCGAGAGTGAGAAACATTGGCGGAGGAAACAGATCGGGACAACCGAGGAAAGTGGGGGACAGCGGAGGAAAGTGACTTCGGTGGAGACGGACGGGTGGTGGAAGTGGCGGAGGGGATGATTGAAAGTTGGGGGAGGAGCGCAGGGCCGATGAGGAATAGGGAGAGACAGGAGGAGTTAGACAAAATATGAGTAGAAAATCATGGGGGCTGGGAGTAGTACTTATATAGCCCAAGTTAAAGGCAGACCGAACTCCGTCTGGACCACAGTCAAAGGCGGTTCTACACTATAACCGCCTTTAATTGATGAAGAACCGCCTTTAATCGGATCCGAAAGTAGTTCCAAATTTGGAACCTCATGCGGACCTCATCAAAGGCGATTCCTCAAATTTTTGATGGAACCGCCGTCTAATGGTTCCTTTAATAAAGGCTTTTCCACTAGTGGTGGGAACGTTTGGGGAACAATTTGCAAAAAGAGGAACGAAACTTATAATTTTGCCTAAAAGTGGGTACCAAATCATTTCTCTATATTTTTTATAATAAGAGCTACAACAATTTTTACTGGAAGGAAAATGTTATTTCATTCTAGAAAAAATTTTATGTGGGAATTCATATGTGGGGAGGTGATGGTCAAATGAAATGATGACAAGTGTCATTAAAATTAAAATTAAAAGAGAAAAACAAGGATGAATTTAGTTGTAACTTGAATTTGACCCTCATCTCCCCACATATAAATTTCTCGCATAAAAAAATATCTGATATCAATCAGTCACATTGTAAAAAAAAAAAAAAGCACGCAAAACTATTTGGCGTATATTTAGCAAAAAAATGAAAATTTTTAGTCATCAGTGGCTGGTATGTTCGAGAAACAACCTCGTATATTAATTTGTATGGTCTAAAGGTCTAACATATATTATAGTCCCATTTATATAGAAGTAGATGTGGAATTTTAAGAGCACTTTTAATGAGATTTGACCGAATCAATGTCTTTCAATTGAAAACTAACCAATGAAATCCAGTCAAAAGCATACCTTTCGAAATTTGGTTCACACAAGGGACTAATTCACACAAATTCAAGCACTAGTTGCACCATATTAACACAAAAAATCCAACGGTTCTAACCACTAATTTATAATGGAAACAAACCTAACGATTTAACGCTAAATAAGCGAAGCGTAATAACTCATATTCTAAAATAAATTATTTATAAAAGTGTCTATAAACTATTGAAAGTCATCCCCTATTTATAAGGATAGGTTCAGCCGAAACAATCAGAAAGAATACAGGTTTTTGCAATTTTTGTAAAAACTGAAATAAGTTATGATAGTTTTAAGAAGTTAAAACGATATAAAACCAAAATACCTAATTTAAATCTAGAGTAAAGTGCTAAAAAAAACCTGACTTTAAACTGAAAGTGCCAATATAACCATGCAATCTCAGAAAGAGTCAAAATGACCTTTGACCGTGTTGACCTTTCAGTCAATGAATTTCTGGCCAGATTGTTTGGAAAATACGATTTTGCCCTTGAAATAAAAAAATGGAAAAATTCATTGTCTTCCCCCCTTTTTTCTCTCCCCGGTTTCTTTCCTTTTTTCTTCCCCCCTTTTTTCTCTCCCCAGTTCCGATTAATACTCCCTGTTTTCCGGCGCTTGGCTGAGCGCCGTCGGAAATGGTGGCGAGCGACTCCAATTAGCGACTCCATTTCAATGGGCTCCATGGAGTTGGGAGTGGCCGGCGGCGTTGGGGGCCATGTTGGGGGGCAGGGCAGGAATGGGAGTTGGCTCGTAGGCGTCGGAGCCCAGCCCCGGCAGACCCAAAGTCCCTTGGCTTCCGTCACCAAAGCTGAATACGGTGGTTGTGAGGAACCGGCGAGTCGTGAGACTCGAATTAGGCCTGACCGATCGGAGCATTTCTTTTATTCGTTTATGCTACAGCTGTTCGTCCGAGCTACGACTGTTCTCGCCACCACTAACAGTGTCAACAACCTCAACCCCTTCTTCTCCACCACCACACTCCTGCTTCCCTTCTTCTCCGACGAAATTTCCGCCGCCACCACATTTGGTGTCGCCGCCGCGGATTGGCGAGCGAGGTGGATTGGTGGTGAATTGGCAGAGCGAGGCGGCGGAGCAACTTGGGTCTTTGGTTGGGATCCGAAAACGTTTCGACTATGAACCCCTAGAATGTTGGATTTTGGCTTTGTTTTGGGTGGCGGGGATGTGGCTTTGTTTTCCTCAGCAAGATGAAAACTCTAGAGGCGGCGGTTTCCGGCGGCGGAGGCGGGGCGGTGGTTCTTGGAGGCAGCCAGCGTCAACATTAGGTTTCTTGAAGAAGAAAGATAGGTTTAGGAGGACGGGTAGTTTTGTCATTTCATTTTTTCTTGCCTGAATTCGACTGGTCAACGCCGGAAATAATGATTTTGGGTATATCGGCACTAATTTTCC
>JAULKM010092048.1:0-11198 GCA_032355605.1 Rubia tinctorum
AACATAACCCTTGAATGTTTGATCAAGACGTGGAATGTCTTCATTTATGGTGGTAGTCGTATCCTGATCTCCATCAGCTTGGCATGTATTTGCATGTTGATGAAAGTGATAATGTCATGGATTTCCATGACTACTTAGAGTTTGAAGAGAAAATTCTGGTCAAAGAGATGCTATCATCGAGTATGCTGATGAGTGAAACATCGAAAGTGAGATGGAAAGTCCATTTAAATCACTAAATGGTCGAACCTCGATCCACACTTGGTTAGATACCAAGTTTTGGATTCAATGAGTCAAAGTATACTATCATAGTGGTTTAAGCACTCAATAAAAATATCCCGCGTGACTAATATCAAGGGTGAACTTTAAAGTTCTTAACAAGTCCATGAAAGAGCCGTAAATGGCGGGGGAAGTTTGATTGGCCTTGGTATTGTTCGTACTATGAAAGAGGCACATGAACTTGTCTATATGAGTGTAAGACTTAAATGTCAATTTCAAGATTTTTTAACTTTACTTCTTGAGCACATTCACGAAAGGATAGGCACATGTGAATCTTGAATGTGTGATTTATAACAATGAGAAATAAGCAAATTTATGTGTATTGGTTAATGTGGCTTGTGACATAAATCATTAGTTCAAAACATAGCTTACCAAATGGTTCGACAAGTTATAGCGACCTTCACTAAAGCTTTGGTTCAATCAAAAGACAACACTTGCTGATGCATGAGTTATCAAGAGTTTTCTGTGATTTAAAGAGTACGTTTTCAATAATCGGAAATGGCGGGGTGATTGTTGGATATTTCCAAAGATTGAATATATGTGACTATGAATAATGAAGCAGTGTGAATATTGTTCATCGCCAATAGATATGACTTAAAAGTTTCAAAATGGTATATGTCATGAAGAAATGTATTATTTCATCTTAAATCATTATTCTATAAATAGACGAGTTGTCTTCTCCTTGAAGCATACAACAAGAATACATCAAGGATACAACCAAAATACAAGAAAACATGAGAAGAGAGAAGTACTCAATATGAGAGAAAACCTCACAAAGAGGAAAAGAATGATGCTTCATTTTATCCTACAAGATATTTATTTTGAATCATATGCACACAATAGAGAACAAACAAAGTCTTAAGAAAAGAGTCCCGTACACGACTGTAAATTTGTCTTTTATCACATTTTTTTGTGGTTATATGTTTTGCAGGTTTATAGAATAATTCTTCAACATCAGTTCCCTTCAAGTTTGATGCAGCAGAGTAATACCAACATATCCTTCTTAGTTGCATCATGGCGCGTTACTGTAGCGTCAAATCAAGAATTTTCTGGTAACTTTAATGAACAAATGGCCTGTGAAATCCTGGTGTAATGCAGTGAGATATTGTTTAATTCATCGTAAAAAATAGTTTCTAAATATCAAATATTTATTTACCATTATTATACGTATGTAAATATATTAAATGTCAAATATGTTTATTAAGTAACATAATAATGATTACGGTGAAAATTTAACTTAGACGGACTAGTAAGTGATAGCCGAACTAAATTCTGAATTTCTAATCCTCGTCTTTCAAGGGTTCAAACGAATCCACTGGTACTTTGTTTGGAATCCGTGCCTTGTATATTGATATTGATACTTCCTTCGTCCCAGGTTAAACTCACTTTATGTCACTATTCACTATCCAAATTTGACCGTATATTATATAAGCAATAATATTATCATATGTGATATTATTGGATTCGTCATAACAAGTAGTTTATCAAAAGTAATTTTTTATTTATCATTATTATACATAGTTAAATATATTAACAGTTTGACAAGTTTTTTATGAGCGTGAAAAAGATTAATCTAGGACTGAGGGAGTAATGATATTCTGATGCAATATTAATGCATAATGCTGATACAATATCAATGATCTTGTATGTTAATATTTGTATGCTGATTATTTTAAATATAAATGTTATTTATCATGCGCCTAAATGGAACAGTATTAAGTGGATACCATTTAGCAATACAGATTCAGTTTTTATATTCTCTGTTTCTTTATTTGTGACATCAAGGTATATATGATTGGATTTAGGTGAATAAAATGAGTGGATGAAATTAATTGTAGAAATGTATAACGAGTGGATGAAATAGGAGAAATCTTGCCAAAAATGAAATGTGTGTCATTTTAAAAAATCGCTATAAAATAAGTGTGTAACAAATAGAGAAAGGGAGGGAGTATTGCATTGTGGGGGCTCTTTGCTGCTATAAAATAAGTCGGGGGGTTTCTCTGCCATGCTGTGTAAATGAATGAATCATGTTATATAACTGTGAAATTGAGTTATAAATGGAATTTACGGCTTCAAATCAGTAATATTTTGAAAGTCAATCATAGATGGGTGATGAAAGTTTTAAAAGGCCATACGATCCAATGCTACAATGAATTTAGAATGCACAAAGAGATTTTTAATTGTTTAAGTTATAATCTGGAGGCTGAATATGGTGTTGTTGAAAGATATATTACACATCAATTTTTTACAAGATAATGATTTACATATAAGATCTTAGATCACCTCCACTTAGTATCAATTGGTTTTAAAATGGAAGACCAAAATACTTTTAAATTTAACATGGTATTCTTCAATCTATTAGAGTTGCTCTAACTTACAAACAAACGAGCTTAATTAATATCAATGCTTATCTTGGGAGGTGAAGACAAAACTAGAGTGTAATGTTTACAAAAGGGCATTATGCATATAACAATTACTATCAATTTCAATGCTTATATGTAAATGTCAAAATAAAAGAACTGGATCAATATCAGCTCTTATTAAATTTCAAAGCTTATATTGGGAGGTGAAGATAAAACTAGAGCATAAATGTTTGAAAAGAGCATTCTCTAATTGTAAAAACACAAAAAGAAAATGTCATTCTCAAAGTCATTAAAATAAAATAATCTTAAGCATGTTTACTACGGTGCGATCTCATTAACTTTTGAGCAATTTCATTTTTTCATGCATTCATTTCTTGTGACCCATGACGATTATTCGATTCTTCTGCATCATTCTCATCCATTCCATCACTGGATACGTCAATTTAATCTTGTTTTTGATTGAATAATTCTTTTTCGTTTGCAGGCTCTTGCCCTCTATAGAAAATTTTGTTTTAACCCCTTATAAGTTCATAAAAATCCATTGATCTGTGGATATCCCGCATCAATGACAATACTTTCCTGTAAAATAGAATGTACAAAATATTACAACTTCATCACACAGTTTCTCATAATTTCAAGATTAAAACTTAATGTGTTCCTTGTGGAGGCAGGGGCGGATCCAGAAAATTATCAATGGGGTAACCACTAATATAAAAAATATATATATATACTTAATATTAATGACAAATTTTTTTTACATGGGTAACCTAATACTAATTCCCCCCTATTTTTTTTACCCTGGGGTAACCTGGGTTACCCCAGGCTCCAAGCTGGATCCGCCAGTGTGTGGAGGTTTGGGAAATTTTAAATTTGGATTTCGAAGAACGGATTGAAACACTTTGTGTCATGAGCAGATCTTTCCAACCAGCACACATAAATGTAAAATGCAAATTAAAATCACACACCACCATAGCATTTTGGGTTGGATTGCCTTTTTATTGATATATGGTAATTGATGTTGAGGAGATATCCAAGCGTGAATATGCACTCCGTCAATAGCACCTATACAGCCCTGGAAGTAAAGAGAATATATGTATCTAATATAAATACTTAAATCATTATTATACTTAAAGTGTGGCATGTACCTCTTATTTGTAAATATCTCTGGAGGAACATTCCTAAACTCTAGATCTAATGGTTTCATAATTTTATCACCATAGGAACATAATAGGTTTATAGCTTCTTCAAAATATCTACTAACGATTTCTTTATAATGTTGAAACTGTTCACCTACTCCTCTAAATCAACACCTGCGGCCTAAAATATGAAGCACTAATGCCACAATCTCAGTATGATTTTTCTGTTTTAACCGGACACACCTGTTAAATTTAAAGGTATCTTGGGCTTCCATCTTAAAACCAATTGGTACTAAGTGGAGGCGACCCAAGACCTTATATGTAAGTCATTATCTTGTAAGAAACCGATGTGGGATATATCTTTCAACACACACCCTCGCGTGCCAACGTGGAAACACTCCACGACCCACATCGGGCCAAATTAAAGGGGATCCACACATCGGCTCAATAACCCAACCTGGGCTCTGATACCATGTAGAATATTTACGGGTTAATAATTGTGTGTTTGTATTCATGCTCTTGGGTACATTATATAGTAGTACAAAGGACATATACCGGACTAGAAAAGGAATTCTAATCTAATAACAATTTACATAATATCACAATTCCTTAATATAGATTCTCAATACTAAATATTTTCATTCTCCGTATGGTTATCTAAAATAAAGATTTTCTTGAAATCAAAATTCGGTTCTCTATATTGGTAGAGTGAGAAAATGAAATTTGAAGAATGTTATCATCAATGCAATCATTCATTCAACGGTTTAAATTAATACCAATATTTCCTACATGGTGAGAAATTCTATATTTAAACTATTAGAAATGTCACATTTTTATGGTGTTCAATGCACATGTCTGACGATTAATATTTTGATTAATAATTAATAATAATATACTTCCTATCAAATTTAACGATACTACGTTTAATAATATAATCCATTGATATATCAATGAGATTTGAGTAAAGGTTAAGAAATTTAACTTTCGAAAATAAATGTGGTATTCTAACAAGTTTGGAGGGACTTTTGAAAATTAAGAAGTTTGATTGAAGGTATTTTTAAAATTTAAAATTTTAATGATATTTTTAACCTATGAATAACAAATAATAATTAACATTAATCATTACATGAATATGATATTAAGAAACTAGTTATAGTTTTCTTTATTTACTCAATGAAAAATAATGAAAAATTAAAATGATATATTTTGAAATTCTACTTCTATTTTTTCCAGATTTTAATTAACAGGTTACTTTATTTTGATTGTACTAAATGTTTTTTCATTAGTCTAATCTGACGAGTTGTATGAATTTGATAGTCGTTATTTTAAATTTATTTGAATAAATAAATAGTTATAAGATATTTAATTATCTTCTAAAATAAAGTTATAAAATTAGCCATTTTAAAAAAAAATCTTCAAGTAAATATAAGGGTTTGATTTAAATTACAAAAATAAATCATTATTGTGCAATAAATAAAATCTTTAAAATGGAAGATCTGTTGGAATTGGAGAGACAAAATATAGAGAATATAAATTTTACATCTCCATTTTAAAGAAATTTTTAGAGAACCTGTTGTACATTGCAGAATGCTTATTTCATGGTTCATGGACACCGTAGCCATCCAATTTCTTTTACATGTCAAAAATACAAGAAACAGATACTTATTCCGTGACCATTCATGCATCCCTAATGCTACTTGCAGATTATGGGCGGCAGTTATTTCTTCAGTCCAGGTATCTCTTTTTCATGCTTGATGTGTCCTATGAACATCTCCACATCTCTGGGATATGGAGGCGAGGAGGTAGTTCAGTTTCCAATCAAAGTGAATCAATACATTAATTGCGTTGTATTCAAGTGCTGAGGCTTGAATCGTGCACAAGTCTCAAGTAATGCTTTTTATAGGAAGAAGTTAAAATGAGTTATCAAATTTTCTTTTTTCTTTTTCTGTTTTAAACTTAAATTATATGTCTAAAATAATCATTTTGTTAATTAAAAACACTTTTATAAAAAATTACTTAAAAGCTAATTTACCAAGCACAAAAGTGCTCTGCTTATTCTCACAGTGAAGCAGAAGTCGGTTTGGTTTATAAGCACAACCCTGCTAAACACACCCAAAGCAGGGTAGTTACCATCTTGATTATGTATCGCTACAAGAAAACTAGTCATTTACTTTGGACTTTTTACCTCAGTTATTTGGTCTTTGAAAAATAATCGAGGTAAAAGTTCTTCTACCTTGATTTTGTTTTTAAAAAAATGGTATAAAAGCTACTTTTTAACCCCGGTTATTTAAAAAATTGAGGTAACTGGTAAGTTTTTTTTACCTCGATTATGATTTAATCAAGGTGAAAAATCATGAAAAACGAAGTAAATGTTGTGATCGACGACAATGCAACGTCGGTTGTGATGTGTTATTCCAGGATATAGATCCATCGGTAAGATCAATGAAGACACCGATGAAGGAGCGGTGTCAGTTCAATATTGAACAAGGTGTTCCAAAAACTCAATAATTTTGATTTCTTGTTTACAAATGATTTAAAAATTGTTGTGTTAGTCGGTGGTCCAAAAAATTAGGATAACAATGTGTTCATTAATTTTACATAAAAATATAAAAGGAATTCAGTCCAAATTACAATAATGTTTATATTAATTAAATCTTAGGTCAAGGGAATCATATAGGAAATTATTCCGCAGCGACTGCCATTCACATAAATGACCTTGAACATGATGTGTGTGCATCCCATATGTTGCCGAAAACGATCGAACCAGAATCCAATTTGCATCGCATCGTCAGCCCTAACTTCGATCGTGACGTCCTCAATCCCAAATCTCCATTTCACCGTCCAAAATTTCGATTGATTTTGCCGTCTCCGCCTTCAAATTAAAGCTTGTTTCCCAATGACAATCTACAACACTAAGTTTCGGAAAAATCCTTCAATTCGAGTAGACAAAACTAGCGACGGAAGGATGCCGACATCGATTGTAAAGAAAGGAGGTTTGGAGAGGCAAGAATTGAATAAAAACGATGTGCAAAGACGGTCGGGTAATTTATCAAGAATGATGAATTTGATCGGAGAATAGAACCTTGCCAAAGAAGATGAAACTTCTGTTTTATTGCAGGTTAACTTCTGAATTTCTATTAACTTTTTCTAAAAGACCATAAAATAAAAATATTTTTATTTTTATCCTACATCCAACAAAAACCTCGTGAATTAGATTTTTAATCCTGATCTCGCCATGAGATGGTTTTATACGACACTTTGTCTTAAATATAATAACGATCAAATTTCAAAATAAAATAATATATTAACGATCAAAGTTTTTTCTTTAAATGCATGAAAAACATAAAAGAAAATTGTTTTTTAAAGGGAGGGATAAATCATATCCTCTATTTTTAATGTGTTGCTTTAACCGAGGCAAGTTTGCCTAATAAACAAGTGAAAAAATAATTAAACCTTAAGAATTGTCATCAACTCAAAGCAAATTTTCTCCATATCAACAGCATGGAACTTCAGAAATCAGTCCAAAATATTGAACTATATATAACTGTACCCTAACTAATTCTGGTTGCCAAAATTTGTATTCTAATAACTGATCCTCTCATAGAATTATTCCCTAAACTTAGCCCTGTTGAACTAACGTATGCTCATCCGGTTAGAACCTTCCACAATTCCAATGTGATAGTAATTTCCCCGTTTCTCTATTATAGACACAGTTTTCTTTTTGGGTTGTTTCTTTTGTATTGACACACTTTTTATCTTTGTAAGATTCTTTCAATTACATCCACTCATTCTACTTTTTACATTTTATATTCAATTTCATCCGCTCATTTTCTTCTCCTAAATTCAAGCATCTAAACCTATGGTGCCACTTATAGAGAAATGGAGGGAGTAGTGTTTTTCTTTAATTCAACAACTCGTAGATTCATCAATACCATGTTTACAAGCAGGAATATTTACAAATTCAAGAAAATATAAAATGGAAATGAAACAAAACGACTGGAACAACAAAAGGTTTTGTTGTTATCATGACCATAATCAACCGTACAAAACGTGTAACCATCTTTTATAATGATGACCATTTATTAACAAAATACAATTCTTGGGCAACAGGATTCTTTTTCCTGGCAATGTAAAACCCATCTTTTTGAACTGACCAATAGCAAATATTGAACACATCTTTGTATCCACAGTAATAGTGAGCCAAACCGAAGTTGAAAACGTCGCATTCCTTGTACAACCCATTCCACCAAAAGTCACACCAAAACTTAGTGCTACCCCAAATGTTCATCTTGAATTCAAAACTGAAATTGCCGTGAAAATTGCGGACGTGAAAGCCCAGATCATCATCTTCAGAGTAGCAATGGAAAGAGAGTGGAAGAGCGTCGTCGATGTGGTTCTCAATGATCACGTTGTACTTTTCAAAAAATGCCTCAGTTTGAACAATGCAAAATGAAACGACTAAAAGGGAGAACAGACAGATAAGAGTTTTCATGTTGTGAAAATTGGGGTCTTTGTAGTGTATAATCTGACTTTGGTTTTTGGTGGAATGTGCTTCATTTTATGGGGGCAATTTACAGTAGTAACTGGGCTATCCTTTACCATATCGCTATTGAATGTGTAATCAGTAGCTATTACTCCTCTTTATATGATCAAATTTAACTAAATCTTTTCCATAATATTAAAAAATCACAGTTGATTGTCCCTGATAATATATAATGATGTTATACAAAAATTTGATACTTATGTTTATGATGAATCAAACAAGATCATACATGATAGACCAAATGATTTCGGTGACCCATTAACTATCACCATCGTCCACTTTTGGCTCCTTATCCTTTTTTGAACACTTTTGGTCTCTCAACTTACAAAACAACTCCGTTGTAGCAATTCCGCCTGATCAATCCGTCAATTTCGGTCAAAGAGTCAATTTTAAGGACAAAATGGTCATTTCCCCCTTTTCCTTTTTTCTTTTCATTTTTCCGTTTTCCCCTTTTTCTTTTTCCTTACCCCTTCTCATTTATCCTTCTCTCTCCCGACTCCACCACTCCACCACCCCACGTCACCTCGATGCCGACAACCCCATACTCCTTACCACTTCCCCTTTCCCCTTCCCGCTCCCGACTCCATCACCCCACTCCCGACTCCTGACTCCACCTCGTCACCAAAAGCTTAGAATTTGGTCCTCAAAACCCTGACCTTCGCAGGAGATGATCATTGCCATTCACCTCCTCAACGCGCTGCTGTGAGAGCTGAGAGTTGTGGTGGTGTGGGTTGAAATAGCGGAGCGGGATACTGGTTTCGATAGAGCTGGTTGAATCGACGGAGCGGGGTTGAATCCAAGGAGCGGGTTGAATCGACAGAGCGGGGTTCGAGTGGTGGTCCCAAGTCGGATGGAGACCAAAATCTAGTGGCAGGGTAAAGGGTTTAATGTGGTGGGTGGATGGGTTTAAGGTGGCGGGTGGAGGACTTCAGTTAGCGGGCGGGGTGGATGGGTTTAAGGTGGTGGGTGGAGGGCTTTAGGTGGCAGGGGGTGGGGTGGATGGTTTAAGGTGGCGGGTGGAGGATTTCAAGTGGCGGGTGGAGAGCTTCAGGTAGCGGTGGGTTTAAAGGAGGGTATTTTCCGGTGGTGGAGGGCAGTTATTGGTGGTGGAGGGCGCCGGTTTCACGTGGGTGGGTAGAGTGGGGGAAGGAGAAATGGAAAAGAGAAAAAGGATAAAGGATAAAGAAAAAAGAAAAAAAGTGTTATATCACTTTTGCCCTTAAAATTAACATTGAAAACATAACGTAACGGTCTTATCCGACGGAGGGCCCACGATTAAACTGTTTTGTAAGTTAAGGAGCCAAAATTGTTCAAAAGAAGATAAGGAGTCAAAGGTGGACGATAGTCATAGTTAAGAGGTAACCGAAGTTATTTGTTCTACATGATAATATTATCATCTACAGGACACTTGAATAAGGATTGGACGAACTCCATCCCCGACCAGAACCGTATAAAGAATATTGATTGGATAATATATAGTTAGCTCCATGAAATATGGAGAATTTTGTTTTAAAAATTGATAAATATGTAAGAGAATGGATGAAATAGGAGGGAATTTTTTATAGAAAATATTCCAATCAACTAAGTGTAATTGACTAACTGATTTCTATTACATTTTTTAAATTTATCTTATTATTTGTACATTTATTATCTTATCGTATTATAATTTTAAATTTCTATTCATTTACATTATGAAATTATGGCTTTAGCAATTATCTAGTTTAATCCAATTAATTAGTTCCAATTAAATCAAGTACGGTATAACATAAAAGTTAACACACAAGACTTAGTTACGCAGTTCATTAATTCAGAATAAATTCACTAATCAGAAAGACATAATACAATGTATACAATAAAATTGTACTTATCTTTACTAATTACAAATATGAATTTTACAACCTCCCATTGCTACTGATTCGCCATGATCATACTCCTTCTGACCTCGAAACTCATCGACGTTGGGTCTTCTCCTCCTGAATAATTTAGGTATAAGATCATATTGGAATACATATCGAAAGCTTTTAAGTTCTTCTCGAAATATGTGAAAACTTAGGATGCAGATTTTCTTCAAAAAATGCATAAGTAGTTTAGTCGAATTGTCTTCTATTTAAACCCATCGTACACATCAAATATTCTGCGCGAAAAAAATTCCTATTTCATCTCCAATTATGATTAAAATCAAATCCCATGGAAATAGGAATTACCAAATTCAATGCCTGGAATTGAAGAATTAATATACATCCAATCCAATCAATATAAATCCAATGCGAAAAGGGATATTTCCAAATTAATTCCAATTTCTTAAATCAAATCCAATCACGTAAATATATGAATTGATATCTCATATACGGAATGTAATATTTCTATCGACGGATTTCCTTTTGTCGAATGAATTTCCTTTTGATGTTTTAACACAAAATATTCCATATTTGCATAATTCCACAAATTCTAAATCAGCTAAATATGGACTTTACAATCCCCCTATGACATTTGTGATATGAATCTCTTTGCAAAGACTATGGATTGCGGAATTTTACATTTTTAACTAAAAAGGGGATTTCACAAACCCTAGCATAGCAACACGAATTGATCAAAATTGTCCCTCGGGATTTTGAGCAACTCAAGATTTATGACACTAGCTAGCCTGCGGATTAATCAACAATGAAGACGCATGCAAGCAAAGAGTATGAACTCAAAATTCTGAATATATGATTGATAAAATGTGTGGAATGGCTCATCCAAACCCCTTTATTTATAGGGTGAAATTCGGCAATAATGAAGAAGACTAGATTCTGTGAAAACTTAGTGATGGAGATCAGGGTACGACTACCACCATAAATGAAGACATTCCATGTCTTGATCAAACATTCAAGGGTTATG
>JAULKM010092069.1:0-27149 GCA_032355605.1 Rubia tinctorum
GAAAATAATATATATTTATAATAAAATATTTAATTCTTATTTTTTAAAATAAATTTACTTACAAAAATAATAATAAAGAAAAAGAAAAAATATTCAATTAGAAACTTTTTATAAAAAAATTAAATTTATTAGAGGGTGCATTCTCTAAATGAGCCCTCTCATTCTTTTAATCAAAAAATCGGACATAAATTAGAATCTGACTTCAAGAAATGAGGAAAAATGTAAAATATCATGAGTGCGCATTTCGAAAATGCGCACTCTACTTTGAATATAAAAAAATCAATTGAGAAGTTGAACTCGCATTCTCCAAATGCGCACTTTACTTTGAATATAAAAAAATTTTAATTGAGAAGCTAAAGTCGCATTCTCCAAATGCGATATCCCCAATTGTGTCTGCTGCACTGTAGCACCAAAATGAGAATTTTCTCTTCAATATGACACCGTGGCATTCCAGTTTCGATCGTGAAGTATTCAGCTTTGATTTGATGTATATGTAGACGACCTTAGTTTCCAGACCATATCCAGGCCGTCAGATGCAGGACAAACATTCTATCAGACGACATCAATATTATATTTCAAACACAATATTTAGATATTCAATGAATTCCAGTCTCACGCTCCTTACCCTTTAGTGGTTCCCAATATTATACCCATCCAAAAATCCCAAGACAGAGGGTTGAACTCCCTGCATCACCCTGAATCCGTTGGTCCAAATTTCAATTATAAAAATACTCATACACAAGCATCCTGTAACAAGAAAGTGTAATGATGGAATGAGACGCAAAAGAATATCACCTTGATTCACAATTTACAATCTTCTATATAAGTTTCCCTTATTGGTTCTTGTGCCTTACCCAACCGATAACTTCCACCTCAACCTTAAACTCCCCCTCAGTCTGACCCCTGATGGATCACGAATCCAATTAGCTCATGTAAAATGTAAACATCAAAATGTAGCTAAACTTCAAGCTTTCAAAAGCAATCTACAATGCAACTACTTATCAACACTTATTAATCTTTGGTTGGCACATATCATTCTAGCACTATGACCCGTACCCCGCTGGGTTGTTACCTTGTGGGAGAATTAACCCGCGTAATGCTAGAATCAAAGATAGAGAATTTATGTTTTTGCTCCCGTACTCACTGCTAACTACAATAAAGTAGCTAATGGCAAGTCGGGGATTTACTCGTACCCGCAGGGTCGTTCAAAACCTTGTCGGAGAGCTTAACCCGCGGGATGCATTTCAAAGATAGAAATTTGTAATTGTTTCTCCCGTACTCACTGCTAACTACAACAAAGTAGCTAGTGGCAAGTCCGGGGTAGTCCACAAAGATACTAGAATGCAAAAGTTAGGTTTACACAACCCAAAATTGGGTGTCACTCTGATTGTGTGTCGAGAATAACTAGTGCTTTAAACAGGTAATCGGGGGTGGTTGTGTCTAACAAACCACTAAGCGTGCAAACAACGAGATTTAAACTATGATTAACCTAGTCTTGGGGGCATTTGTGACCGATTAATGACTTTGATCCTAGATTCTACCACATAAAACCATATAAACCTATTCTCGTGCCTATGTCGCATAATGTGGAGATGGTCGGGATTCCCAATGTCTGTCACACAAAGGCTAATCTCCCCTCAAGAACAATCTCATCGCTCCATAATTAGGGAATGTACACCGATCCCTTACGATACCACAATTCATTCCCCGTCATCTCACTCTGATGCTAATACGCCCCCACTTAAAATATTTCAACCTTGCGTAGGTTTCAGCCATTAGATATGAGAGTGAGGAAAATATGTCCTGGACACTCCACTCTGGACACCAACCCTAGGCCTAAAGAGACAAAGGAATTAGCATCTCTAGGGTTTACATGACCCTAGTCGCTACAAACTAGCATGCTTATATATTGGGGTAAACCAAGGGTTTCCCCTCGTTAGGAATCAGTCTAGCCCTCCTAACATTAAATCACTCAAACAACTAGCCAATTAGAATTAGTGTCTAACGATCAGGTAGTTACTCTCAAGGTAGCATGAATGCACTCATCTCCCCGGTACTTCGAGCCTATAATAGACCTAATCTAACACTCCCAAGATAGTATATTATACTATGCATAGAATTATGGATGCATGGCATAAAACATACATGAATGAGAAATACAAATCATACATTGGTCTAGATGCTTATCTTGGGTAGGCTATCCTACTATGTGATTTATGTCCCTACCAAGAAGATGGGGAATGCCTTATGTAGAGCTGGATGGGTGTGTCACGAAATCGCATGCTGGTATTATAAAAATGCCAGAAATCCATAAGTTTGTCATTCCGTCATATATTTTCAATTGGTTGGACAACTTTAAGTTCTTTGGCATTACAAAGTTCTGCAATTCGTCCACCGAGGAGGAACGCTCCATTTCTTCTTCTACTATGAAATTTCAGGTCTCTTCGTTGTGCCCATGCTACTTCTTCTCTTGAGGACTTCAAAGTTGTGGTTCCTTAGGTCTTTGCTGCTTCTTCGATTTCTTTTTCGTTGCATTGATGAACAATACATAGATATTTTCCTTGTTGGCTTCAACGAGCAAAGTGAAAGATTGTTTTTCTTTGTCTTGAGGCGATGATTATGATTATTTCCCAACCCGATATACATAGGGTCTCCCTTCATTTCCTAGGAGTTCTCTTCCATGCGACAGAGTAGGGCGGAGATGAGTCCTTCGTCCGACTTGTCGCATCCCCTGTGAAAACTATCATAACATAAAGAGAACGGTTGTTCCCCACAGACGTAACCAATGATGTGGAAATTTCCTTCCAAATAATTATCGTGATCAAAGGTCCACGTCAACCAACACCCTTCTCTCTATATCCTCTAGCCAAATTCTAGGAGTGACTTTGATGCATACATTAGTGTTTCTGTATCTGAATACAATATGTTTGATCTCTATTTGTTGCTTACCTCGTTATCTCGAGTTCTTCTGTATTTATAGGCTCTTTCAAGCCGCAATTACTGGAGTAACATTTGACATGAGTATCGTGATGATTGTGGCCATTGTGGTGCTTGCATGATCATCCTTCGAGCATATAGTGTTGGACACGATCTCTTGTCCATGGCTCATGTGGCGGTCATGTACTGCGTGATTCTCTCTTTATCTTCGTTGTTCCCTCAAAGGATGACTTCGCAAGTTTTATCAAGTTGTTTGAGAATGGACTAGGTCTACTGTTTGGGCCTCATATACATTTGTACTGACACCTAATACCTACTAACTTCGCATTGCTTTGGGATTTATGTGATCATGCAATATAGAGTCTATCTCTAGCTTGGTGAAACAAAATGAACATACCAACCAACCAATACGGCATCGCAGCTACACAAAATGTGTAAGGAATATGTTATCATTTGTTCTGCATTCGGCAATGAACTTGGTACAATTTATCTACATATAAATGTTTTAAAACTGAAGGATATTTTATTCAATCAAGAATCCAACTGATTATAAAAAAATAAGGACTACAGCAGATTTTTCCTATATCATATCCAAGCTATAGGCTAGTCTAACACATAATGTTGCGCTAAACCTATACTAGTATTTGGTAGCCGAGACATCATCAATACGCTTATTACCAGCCTCTTAGAGACAGACCTTTCTATTTATATTTCTCCACTTATAATTCTTCAAACACAAACAATGACCTAAACAATTATCTTGGGGGGATAATTTCTTGGGATCCATCTTCCTCGCGGGAGGAATCAGATGGGTGATTCATATGCAAGCTAATGGTCATTTGTACCTATTTTCCAACTGCACCTCCTCCATTGCCCATCTAAACCCCACCTAAATCCAGTCAAACGAAATCATGGAGGAACTCTTTCTTCACGAGTCCTTCAATTTAGTAACCCATCTTCTCTACCCATGTAACTGCAACGAGCCCAGAATAGTTGCATGTATTTTCTCCCTTTTTCCCAGGAATAGCAAACTATTCTGGCGGTGATCCCTCACAATATTTGCCACAGCCCTGAATATTGCAGATTTCACTCCGATTGTTACCAACAAAGTGGAGGCACCTACACAAAAACATAGTTGAATTTTTAATGACTAAACTCATAGCCCCATCAATAAAGGTGATCAATTTAGAATACTTACCATCAATGAGGGAAACCATAGGAAAGCAAGCAAGGTAAAGAAATCGGAGCAAGGTAACCATTTCTTTCATGCATTTCGGTTTAACCCTTTGGGGCTAATCTCCCAACCTACCGGATCAATAACTTCGGAAAACCTACCACAATGACTAGTAAACCCGCATATCTTTGGGATATCACAAACCATCCCCTAGGATAAACCCTTCCCAAATAATAACCTAGCATCTTGTGTATAGTATGGATAAACCAAGCAAGTTGGTGGTCACCCACCTAGACAATATTATACCCCTAGTAACAACAGGAAATAAGGTAGAAAATTTGAAGAATACACTCAGTAAATTTAGACTTTTATGGGGGTAAAGAATACAAAAAGATTCATTAAAAAACCAATGGCGATAATAACTTCCTTGAATTTACTGAAAACATCAATTATAAGAATTTTTTTGTCTTCTTGAGGCCTTGACCAACCGTCGACTAAATGCATATGAATATGGAAAGCCTAGAGAATCTACAGTTACCAATGAAAAGAAACCCAAAATCTAATATTAACATTGCATACTAATCTAGAATTATTGGTATAAGATAGGAAAGTACACAGGAAAGGGAATACCTCGCGAGAGCTAGCTTCAAATAACATCCCAAAGATCACACTGTAGGTGACTTTGATAGCATATCGCAGCATCCACGAACTAGGGATCGTGACCCACGACAACAGATAATTTGGCACAATCAACGTGGAAATGAATAACCGGGAATATAGGGAAACTAACCATATAAATGGTAGCCATGTAAAATAAACAAGGTAAGTAACAACAATAGCACTTTTAGCATCCAACTTCATATACTGACTTTATCATCGAAGATTATCCCCCCGAATACATCCGGGAGATTCTTGCAGGGATCATTCCGATGGCTCAAGGTCATTATCATTTTGGGAATTCAAACCACATTAGTGGCACCATCTTTGGGGACCTAAATATCAGGATGATTGTTTTCCCTGGAACATGGTGACTAGAGTCAGGCTAGCATGCATAGAGAAGCAGTGGGGACAAAACCACCACCACCTTCACCTCCACCAAAGACAACCCTTCAAGCGAACACAGAGAACGTCCAGGAGTCATATGATGAGCGAGAATTCTCACCACATATTGACAAATAAAAGAGAGCCTTCTTAGTTTTTCTAGACGCTAACAGAGAACAACTATACAAGCAATTTGCCAATTCCACCATGAACAAAAAGGATTGTGACAAGACCAGTCAAGGAATAAAAAATAAAATGAACAAGAGCAGTAACGATAATGTGGAATATGATGTCAAGGACAAAGTTAAGCATTCACCGCTAACAAAAAGTTTACAAAATTTCGTAATGTCAAAAGGATTTAAGCTACCAACACATCTCAAGGAATATGATGAGACAACTGACCCAAAATAATTCCTGCACTCCTATAGGATGAGCATAAGGGTACGAGACGTGCCTATCCAATTGATTGGTAGAGCATTTCCAATTTTCCTAGAAAGAACATCGATAGTTTGGTATGGCAGCCTACCCAGTAGAAGTATACGAAAGTGGAGCCAATTAGCGGACCAAATCATGGGAAAATGCTACAAAAAATATAAGTTCACAAAGACATTCATGAACCTGATGAACATCTCACAACGGAGTGGTAAGAGCATTGCGAAGTACCATGATTACTTCGTTATAAAAACCCCGGAGGTCAAGGACCTCACACACCTAATGGCATTAGGTGCATTTGTGAATGTCATGAGATCATGGGATTTTTACAATAAATTCACACCAAATATGCCGGATAATCCAAGATACCTCCAAAAGGAAGTGGAAAAATTCATCAGAACGGAGGAAGCCAACAATAAGAAGTTGTAAAATGAGAGAGAGAAAAAATAACCGAAGAAAGCCCATTAAACAAAGAAGAAGACAAAAAAGGATTGGCGGGCATACTCACAAGAGGGGAGGAGAACCAACGGTCAAGAAATTTCCCTTCACCGAATCTCTGGTAAACAAATCCTGGGGAGAAATCCGGCAAACCCACAGAGATCTATTCAGAGACCCTAGCGATATGCAAGCACCAGCAGATAAGAGATCCAAGGATTACTATTGTGACTTCCAGAAACATCACGGGCATGAAACAAAAAGTTGCAATGATTTAAGAAGAAGTATAAAAGAACTACTGCAAAAAGGACGGCTCGGTCAATATAGAATGGAAGAAATCCAGTCAGGAGTATCTACATTATATGGCAGCAACAAGACCCTACAGGCGACCTAGAACCAGGCTAAGCTAAAACCAAAGTTGACAGCAGCCACAGATTTATGAGACAACATTGGTATTCCATTACAGAGAATGTCATTACGCAATCCACGAGTCGATTAGTGCGATGTCTATCAACGTGTGGAATGCACATGCTAGATCCCCACCACTGCAAGAGCCCCTGGAAAAAATGCAACCTAGTGAGGAAACTACATTCAACGAAAAAATGTAGTCTCTATCACCTCACCCCACGTACATCTTATGGTCATTATAATGAGAATAAATAACTCAAAGGTACGCCAGGTTTTCGTAGACAATGGATAAGCGGTAGAAATACTGTCCGTAGACTACTTCAATAAATTAGGGATCAAAACAGAATCTCGATAGGCTAGAATCTCCAATAGTTGGCTTCACAGGAAAATCCAAATGGCTACTCGATAACATTAGACAACTCACAACAATCAGACAGGAAGATAAGAAAAGTACAGTTAAATGTGAATTTGTGGTAATAGATGCACCTAGCCCATTAAATGCGATCGTAGAAAACCCATTGATGAATGCGACCCAATCCATTTAGCCTTCTTACCACCTAGTTATGAAAATCCCAACTAAAGCAGAGATGGTGACAGTCTTAGGAGACCAGAAGGTAGCAAGAGAATGCATGCCCATAACCATGGTATCCACCACAAGAAGAGAAGCACAGCCTATGGTCCATTCCATCAACGGGGGAGAACCTGCGACAAACCATGTCAAAATGATGGAACTAGGAGAAGACACAGAATTGGTTCAAATCAATGACTTTGACAGACCCATGGAAGTCAAAATTGGGTGAAAACTATCGGAAGCGGTCAATCAGAGGTAATAATACTCTTAAAAAAATACAATACCTCATTCGCTTGGTCCATACGAGAAATGGGAGGTGTCAACCCATCCATATTTACAGATTGCCTAAACATCGGTTTGGCAGTTAAGCCATCCAGGTAGAAGCAGAGAATCTTCACACTCGATCAACTGAAATCCATAGAAGCCAAGGTCTTGATCGACTGAGAGCCATAGAAGCCAAGGTCTCGATCGACTGAGAGCCATAGAAGCCAAGGTCTATACCTTGGTACAGGCGGGAATACCGAGAGAAGTAGTATACACCACATGGATTGTTAATTCCGTTATAATAAGAAAGGTGGATGTTGGATGGTGGATGTGTATCGATTACACTGATCTCAACAGACACTATCCAAAAGACTGCTACCATCTGCCTAAGATGGACTAATTGGTGGCATCTACCTCAGGATATGAAGTTTTGGCCCTTTAGAACACATACAAAGGATACCACCAAATCAAAATAAGTCCAGAGGATGCAGAAAAATAGCCTTCATCACTAGTTTCAGAGCTTCTGCTACGACAAAATGCCCTTTGGTTAAAAAAATCCCAAGAGCTACGTATCAGGGAACAGTTGACAAGGCATTTTCACACCAAGTCGGGCATAACATAGAAATATATGTGGACAATATGGTTATTAAGAGAAAACCCCTCCAAGAATTCCCGAAGGATCTAGAAGAGACACTACTAACACCACAAGGCATCATAATGAAACTTAACCTTAAGAAATGCACCATCGTTGTAGGAGAAGGAAAATTCATGGGGTTCAAAGTTTCCTCAACTGGAATCAAAGCCAGTCAAGAAAAAATTCAAGCGATCCAGTCACTACCACCCCCTCAAACCATCAAAGAAGTTAAAATACTCACAGGCTCCAAAACTATGCTCAACCGCTTCATTTTAACAACAATAGAAAAGCATATGTCATTCTTCGACATACTGAGGAAAACATCCATATTCGCCTGGATGGTGGACTGGAAACAAGCTTATGACAACCTCCAGCTGAACTACAATGTTTATAGTTGTTATCAGCACCCAAGGCAAGTGAAAATTTGTCCATATACTTGGCATTTTGAACGCATTTTTGTGAGTTCTCTCCTGGTAATTAAGGCATGAAAATTTCCGAATACCAGTACATTACGCCAGTGGAAGCCTTCAAGGATCAGAAAACAATTACTCGTCCATAGAGAAACTCATCTTGGCCCTAATCCACTACGCCAGAAGACATCGGCCTTACTTTCAGGCCCACGAGATTGTGGTCTAGACAGACCAACCAATCAAACAGATTTTTCATAAGCTGAAAGCATCTCATCTTTTGACAAAGTCGATCATCGAGTTGGGAGAATATAAAATTGAATTGAGCCCAACGACGTCGAACAAGGCATAAGCCCTAGAAAAATTTCAAGCAGACATGGTCGATTAGATACATTAAGAATTGGCAGAAAGGACAAGCCAATCAGTCAAAAGGGAAAAGATAAAGTAACACCTAGTGTGTGGACCTTGTTCATCGTGAAGCATCATCCAAAGAAGGGTGTGGAGTAGGGATCCTACTAATCAGCAAAAAAGGAGATGAACAAAAATATGTACTCCCATTCTAGTTCCTTTAACAAACAAAGAATCGGAGTATGAAGCAATCATATAGAGACTTGATATAGCCTGAAGAATGGGTATATAACACATTTGCATCCACGGTGATTCAAATATTTCCACCAAGTAGGTACTCGATGATTACATAGTCAAGGAAACGAAGCTGATCATGTATCTGAATAAGAAAAAATAGCTCATCCACAAGTTTAAATACTTCAGCATATCGCACATACCTCACTCAGAAAACACAAGGGTGGATGCACTCAGCAAGTTAGCAACTTTAGGCTTCAACTCACTTTAGAACGAAAAATATACCTTGGACGAATCGATCTCAAATTGCAATGCGACATCTACAACAGTAGCACACTTGTCAGAGAGTGACAAAGGAAGGATAAATCCTATCATAGAGTTTCTTCAGAACGGCCATTTACCCCAGGATAGGAAAGAAGAATGAAAGATAGAGCTCAAAGTAGTTTCATATAGCTACTCCAAGAATATCATGTACAATAATGGTTACCTTACACCATGGCTACGGTGTGTCAGACCTCACGAAGTAGCATCGATCATTAGGGATATGCATGAAGTTTGGCACGGTTCACACCAAGGAACAAGAACATTGGCAAAGAAAATACTTGGAGCAGGATATTATTGGTCAATGACGTTCAACAATGTGCACACATTTGTCCATAAATGCATCAGAAAAATGCGACAATTCAGCGGAAGCCACAATCCGAGATAACAGGGGTATACAATGCATGGTCATTTGACAAATGGGGAGTAGACAATATGGTACATTCCCACTATGATCAGGCGGTTCAAAGTTCCTCGTATTCGCAATAGACTACTTCACTAAGTGGGTAGATACAAAACCACTCAACAGGAATAAAGCCAAAACAGCTATATCATTTTTTTGGCAAAACATAGTATGTCGCTTTGGCATTCCTAAGACAACTGTTTTTAAAAAAAATGGTACACAATTCTCAAGTGGAGCATTCAATGAATGGTGTAGCAATCTAAGCATACTCCATAAGTTCACCTCTAGCACACACCCTCAAACTAACGGTCAAATAGAGGTCACCAACCAGATCGTCATCCAAGGAATCCAAAAATGCCTAAAAGAAAAGCAAACAGTCTAGGTAGAAAAATTGCCTACGGTGCTATAGGCATTTAGGACGTCACCAAGAACAACAACATCGGAGACACCATCCAGTCTTACTTATGGCCACGAAGCAGTTATACCGGTATAGATAAGTATACCCAGCCCAAGAGTAGTAGCATACATTGAAGCTGAAAGTCGATGATATAAGGGCAAACTTAGATACCTTTGAGGGATGCCGCCAAATTGCAAAAATCATAGAAGTTATATACAAGAAACAGTTGGCAAATCCATACAATGACAAGGTTCAAGCGACAACCTTTAATGTAGGATTCCTAGTCCTAAGGAAAAACGTGGCCAGGTTGGCCGAAAAGACAGGTAAACTTTGCCCAGCGTGGTAGGGACCGTACAAGTTAATAGCGACACACAAGTCCAATAGATACTCTCTTGCCTTAATGGATTATTTACCTTTCTCAAATACATGGCATGTAACCAACCTTAGCAAATACCACGTGTAGACCTAGGGTTCCTAAACGGATGTATTCTAAAGAGTTCTCGATATTATCGTTGACCAGGAGGTAAAAGGCTCACAACAAGAAATGATCATGGTTGTATATACATATATGAAATAACATCTTTCCTAAGGAAAAACATTGTATACATACCCACCTCGCAACTTAAGCAGGATAATCACACGCAGCTTCGCAAAATACGAGCACAGTCTCACCTCACAACTTAAGTACGAAAATCACCCACGCCTTCAAAAAATACAGGCACATCCCCACCCTGTGACTCAAGAAGGAAAATCACATGCGGCTTCGCAAAATACGGGCACAGCCCCACCCCACGACTTAAGCAGAAAAATACCTGCGGATTCGCAAAAACGGGCAAAGCCCCGCCCCGCGACTTCGGAAAGAAAATCATACACTTCTTCATATATGGGCGTTGCCCCACTTTGTGACTTAAGAAGGAAAATCACATACAGATTCACAAAAAATAGGGTACCATTATCTTTTACTTGTGCAGAATAACCACCAACAAGGGAGGTTTCCTCACAAAGTGACAAATAAGAAAGCTCAATATCACAAACACCAAATTACACAAAAACAAGATACACACTAATAGTGAAAATCCTCTAAGGTACATTTTCCTTATCACTACAACTAGTTTTTATTCTCCTCGCATTGCCCAAACAGGTACTCTATATCCCCATAAGAAGGATGTTCTCGTTGATTCAATTGACGCCAACCTATCCAACTGTTGTGGATAGTAGGATATCTAATCTTCAATTGGACCATACTCATCTCGATCAAGTTGACAACTCATAAATACCACGATCTTTTGATATTGAGCCACCTTTAACCACAAAGCATCATTTTCTTCTGCAAGCCTCTTCATATCAACTGGAAAAAAGTTTTGTCCAATATCGTTCTTTTATGTTGTAACTCAGCCACACTAAAAGACACAACCCACCTCCATTCTCATTCTTGATCATGAATTTTTCGCATTTCATCCTGCTGGATGCAACAAACAGGCCACAATTCATGGTAATCACTCTCTAATCTAGTAGTACAAGCCTCATAGGCACGTTTTCTTTAGTCCGACGATGATGCAAGTTCTAAACATTGGGTCAGAACACCTCTCAAAGAACCCTCTAAACGGCATACCAGCATCTACCTGTATGTGTAAGATAACTGATTCAAGTCAACTTAGACAATTCGACAAGTTCATCTAAGCTATCACATTTGGTTGTAACCAAGGTGCCACAGTGAAAAGCATGACCCATCTATGGTCGATCAGTAGCAAGTTCCCTGATAGAAACAAACTCAACAACGAAACAACACACAAATTCGAAATGTAGAGAGCGGCTTATACACTATAACTCTAATGTGAAAT
Organism: Rubia tinctorum; assembly: GCA_032355605.1. Lineage (NCBI taxonomy): Eukaryota > Viridiplantae > Streptophyta > Magnoliopsida > Gentianales > Rubiaceae > Rubia > Rubia tinctorum. The sequence continues at coordinate 11,848 of JAULKM010092069.1, forward strand.
ATCATAGACCAACCAACACGTATTGTTCTCAAAAAGATCTCAAGAGTAGGACATCCAGAGGGGATTCAATATCAACAGCCAAAGAATATCCACTCTTGCCACACAGGACAAGAACCTAAAAAGAAAAAGAAAAACAAGGAAAATAGTAATAACGCATTAATGGAAGACCCACAACAAGAATCTAGACAACAATTTAACTATTATCCATACAACAGATACATCATCATTCATGAACTTGATCATTCAAGGGTGAATTCCTATTGTCCCCGATGATAGTCACATCCACAAAAATGTCAGGTTTTCGTGTATCCACAATACAGGTACGTGCTTCCTCCACGCTGAGCATTTACGGATGCCCTTCCAATATATCCAAGAGAGGAAAATAGAAATATCTATCATCTACCATAGCCTGATACAATCGGTCAACCTCATTCCTGCACCTGATGAAGCCTCGTCTTGTATCGAACATAACGGGAACATTGTGTACACCACTAGGGTTAGAAGACCGTATAGACTCATAACAGAGATTCCTCCCGAGGTCACAAGCGACATCTGCAATCTTAGAAATGAACTCACAAAATCCCCTGGACTGTAAGACCCTTTGAACTAAAACTCGAGCTTAACCATTAGAAGGACACCTTGCCTGCTTCAAACGCTAGAGCTCATGTTATTGGCGTAAAACCTCTTCCTTAGAAAAAGGAAGATGTTCACAAGCACCGTCTAGTTCGACCTTTATTCTACTAAGCTCCTGAACAAGAGGCTCCATCTATTTCAAATGACTTTCCAAATCCGAAGAATAAGTGGCAACCTGCAAACTAGAATCAACATCATAAAATAAAGCACAAGCACAAAACCTGATAGTAGGAGACACCGTTCGAGGGTGAATTCATGAACTTTATCATTTGAGGGTGCATTCCTATTGTCCCCGATGATAGTCACATCTATAAAAATATCAGGTTTTCATGTATCCACAGTATCGGTACGTACTTCCTCCACGCTAATTGGCGGACATTTGAACGTGACCAGTTATCCATTCATTGGGTCAAATTCACCCCTGGTATGAAGAGAAAGTAGGGGACACCGTCAAAATTTCTCTGTCATTATCAGAAGAATAATTAACACTTTCCTGAAGGTCACGTTTCCTCTCTCAGCCCATAGCCTGAGGAATTGTTGCACCCTCAATATTAACCTTGGTCGGAGGGATAAAATTAGACGGCACATAAACAGATATCTTTGACAGACCCATACCGGAAGAAGAATGAAAATACATAGAGCGACAGTGACAGATTTCAAGCAGATAACTTTAGCAATCATGACTCACTATTTAAAAAATAAATCTCACCTATATCATACATAGGAGAAGCCAAGGGCTTTTATAATAAATACTAACGGAAGCAGCATAATTACCAAATCATTCAATCTTGACAGATATCCAATACGCTGGGCCACAACAAGTTATCTGCATCGGGTCAGAATATATAAATCCACGAAAACTATGTACATCCCACCCTCACACTCTCCGCCCTCCACAACTAGGGGGCTTATGATATATGATAGGTAAGTACGGAGGAAACCGGGAGTGTGAAGCACCAGATGTAGTAAACTAATGGAACACCTCAAAAGAGCTTGATTCTAACAACATCGGAAAGATCACAAGCCTCGCTAGAGGTAACTTAATATAACATATCGCAGAATCCACAAGCTAGGGATTGTATCCCACCATGCCAGATAAGTCATCATGACCAATGTGGACACGAACAACCGAGAATATAGGAAATTTAAGCCTATAAATGGTAGTTGGATGAAAAAATCAAGATAAGTAATGAAAATATCACTTTTAGCGTCCAATTTCATAAACAGGCTTTATCATCAGAAATTCTCCCCCAAATACAATCCGAGAGATTCTTGCGGGGATCCTTTCGATGACTTAAGTTCATTATCGTCCTGGAAATTCAAGCCACATCATTAATCTTCACTTCTCAAGATAAGGAGAGATAATCAATTCTAGGGAGGGCAAAGGCCTGAATAAGTTTGCACATAAAATGAGCAACCACATACAATAGATACAAGACACGACCTTAATTTAGGAAACAAATTCCAAGTATATCCAAGCATTCATGACATGCTACTAAGATAAATTCATAACCAATCCCTAAATCCATGGCTCGTTCGCTGGCCCATCACCTACATCACTAAGACACTATAGACTGCAATACAAGGTTCATCACATTCACCTCTCATATACCCTCGAAAAATGATCCGCACTCCTCGGATCATTAATAACACCGACTTTTTCGCGAGAAAGTAGTTACTAACCCGCGAAGCGCTGGGAGATCAAATATAGAATTTATATGTTGCTATCATGCTAACTACCAACTTCTAGAGAGTAACTAGTGGCAAATCCGGGGTCGCCCGTAAAATCCTATAATTCAAAATTTAACTAAACACAATTCACAATTGGTCGTCACTTTGATTGTGTATCGTGAATAGCTGGTGCTACAAACATGAGTTTTAGGGGGGGTTTGTTTACAAACTACTAATCAGCAAAACAAGAGATCAAACTATATTAAACTAGCCTTGGGGATTTTTGCGTAACATGACCGGTAAATAACTTTGATCCTAAATTCTATCACATATAATACATATAAACCTATCTTATGTCTATCTCAAGAAGTAAGGGACTCATGCTCACAACCAACTTTATCAATGTCATCCTCTAGGGTCAATGTGCCCAAGTGGACATCGATTTTAGTCCTTGATGTTTTCAAAAATGGTTGTCCCAATAAAATTGGGGGGTGAACTTCAGTCGTGCATCACATCAAGGATATAAAAGTTCACCGGAAACACAATATTGCCCACTCTAACCATAACATCCCTAACTATCCCCGTAGGGCTTTCTTGGGAATGATCGGCTAGTTGGACTATCACCCTAGTGTCCCTTAGTTCACCTATATCAAGGGTCTCAATAGGCTATAAGGGATAACATTGATGGAAGCTCCGAAGTTAATCATAGCATTTTTAATCTACTTGTCACCGAGAGTAATAGGGACAGAAAACATGTCGGGGCCATCAAACATTTTAGAGAAATTTTTATGGGCTAAAGTGGCGAATTCTCTTATTTTAAATTGCCCTAATTTTCTAATAGTTTTAGTCCTTCTTGCATCTATAAGTGGAATACTGACCTCGATTTCATTGAAGATTTGGTGGATTTGACCTTCGTTGGATACCACCTTTGGCCTTCTCCGTAGAACACTAGGGAATGGTGGCGGAGGGTGACCTTCGCCTCGGTGGTAGGAAGCTATTGTGTGGGCTACTCCTCAACTACTACTTCCTCTTCTTCAAAGTGGCCTTGTTGTTTTCCACAAACTTATAGTCTTCTTTCACAACCTTCTTCTCGGTTTCTCACACCTCCTTCCTGCTCTCAGTTTTAGTGCACTCACATTGCATGGATTCAACTCACGATGGTACGGTCGCTTTCCGGAGTCTCTTACCTTGATCTAGCTCACTGAAGTAGCAAGTTGACCAACTTGCACTTCAAGGTGTTTGATACTATAAAAAGCTCTTGTGCCTAGATCTTTAATTTCCATTCTCGTTCGCTCCGTGAACATATCACTTTTCTTTGAAAAATGTGCAATTTCCTCAAAAACCTCCTCCCGATCCAACTTATTTATTTGAGCATTGGTGTTGGAAGGCCCTTCTCCCCTAGGTTAGGGCTGAAATGGACCTCCTCCCCGATTGTACCCTTGGTTGTTGTCGCGGCATCAGAAATTTGGGTGGTCGCGATATTGAGGATTGAAAGAGTTTGCATAGGGGTCTTGAATATCCACCTTGGTTTCCTCGGAAACCTTGTTGTTGTCCTCTAAAAGATTGTCTATTCCCACCATTGAAATCCAAAGCCTTCACCTCCTTAAAGTTATCCACAACATGTGGACATGTGTCACTCGAGTGGTCTAAGCTGCAAATCCCGCACACTTTCACTTGTTGCATCTTCCCCTTCATGAATTCATTCATCATTGAAGCAAAATCTTAGACTTTCTCTTTAAGCTTGGGGGAATGAGCGGGTTTTTCTAAAGTCTTCACTCGTGATTGGGTCCAAAACTGTCGTGTACCATTTTCCATCTCCTTGAACAAGGCCATAGCATTTTTGGGTCTTTTGTTTGCTATCGAATCATTGCATGCGGCGTTCACCATCCTCATCACACAAGCCTCAAAGTAGTACACAAGACCGCCCTCCTTGAACGGGTGATAGTAGCAGTTATCCAACCCACACTTGAACCTCTCCCAATACTCATACAAAGACTTGTTCGGGAGCAGCAAAATATTGGACAACTGTTTCTTCAATCCCGCAGACTTCGAAGCTAGGAAGTATTTCTTGAGAAATATACACTTCATATCCATCAAGAGGTGATGCATCCCGGCTGAAGGTAATAGACCCAGTCCTTAGTATCATCTCTCAACGAGAAAGGAAAAGACCTCAAATTGTAGTCCTCCTTCGACACTCGCAGTAGTTTCATATTATTACAAACCAAATGAAACTCCGCGAGTTGTTTGTTAGGATCCTCTCTGGTCATTCCGTGAAAAGTGGGTAAGCATTGTATCATTCTTCTTTTCAGTTCGCAAGTGACATTAGGAAGCAAATGTGGGAAGACGAAGCAAAGGGATTGATTTTCCAAATTTTGAGCCATCAATTCCCTAAGCGTTCTATTTTCTTCTGCCATCTCAACTCTTTCTTCCTATGCCAAATCAGTTGGCCCCTGCAGAACCTCTCTTCTAGTTCTCCTTCTCCTCCTTCTTCGACCACTTGCATTTTCTGGTAGATAGGGTAGAGCTCCTAAGTTTGTGGCACGGGTGTGTACCATAAACAAGAGACCAAACACTACTAGTCCAAAGAGAAAACTAGCAAACCAAATTAGAAGTTACCGGAAAAACTATTTTTAAAAAAAAAACTCAATACAATACCAACTAAAGCTACAAAAAGAAAAACACTAACTACTACTATCAACTAGTTATATAAGCTAACTAGCAACCCCGGCAGCAACGCCAAAATTTCATCCGCACTCTGCTGGATCATTAATAATACCAACATTTTCATGGGAGAGTAGTTACTAACCCACATACCGCTGAGAGATCAAGGATAGTGGCTTGTGGAGATCAATTTATATGTTTCTCCCGTGCTTAATACCAACTTCTAGAGAGTAGATAGTGGCAAGTCCGGGGTTTTCCACAGAGATGCTATAATTTGAAAGTTAACTAAACACAACTCAAAATTAGGTGTCACTCCAATTGTGTGTCGGGAATTGCTAGTGATACAAACATGGGCTTTGGGGGGTTTTGTCTACAAACTACTAATCATGCAAAACAAGAGATTAAACAATATTAAACTAAGGGATATTTGCGTAATGTGACCGATAAATAACTTTGATCCTAGATTCTATCATACATAAGACATATAAACTTATCTCATGTCTCTGTAACAAAGTGTGGGTGATATTCGGCACTTCCCAATGTCTGTCACACAAAGGTACCTAACCCATTTTATCCTATCAACACTGTATTCATAATTAGGGAAAGTGCGTCAGCGATCAAAAATCTGGACAGCGCTCCTCTTCCCCCGTAAGAAAAAGCGTCACGGGCACTCCACCATGTACGCTTTTCCTTAGGCCTATAGAGGCGAAGGAATCAGCATCTCACGATAACTCTAGGGTTGAAACGGCGATGGTCGCTACACGACAACCCTTGTTGCTACAAACTATCATGTTGAATCTATCAGTTCTATCCAATCAAGTTAGGCTATAACAATCAGAAAAGTACAATCATATATGCATACACTCACAAAGCCAGTACTCACAAACCTACAATATTCCTAACCCGACACTCCCAAGGAGCAAACAAGCCTAGCACGATACATGGAAGATATGGAACTATGGTGCATCATATAATTTATATAGCATGCATCTTAAAATAATAATAGGAAAAATTCAAACAAAAATATTCATAAACATAAAAGATAGGAGGATCTAGTCAAAAACAAAGGGAAACACAGTAATGGTCTCTAATCACAAAACTGATACTATCCCACCTGAAACAATTCCACTGAGCTTGCTATATCTAGTGGAAATTCAAGAACACACAACCATCAGGTGTTAACAGATACGCCAGATAACTTCATGAAAAAAGCTCATCCACTAGAGAAAACAAGTCTGATTGAGCTGACATGAAAACAAAAAATAATGCATAAAGAATCAAAACAAAAGGAGGCAGCTTATACTGACAACAAGGAGGAATCTGAACTTCACCTGATAGAAAACTCATTGATACCACAAGATCCAACAATGGAGCATGCAATTAATGACCTCTCAGGTATCATTCTAAACTCTCCAATAAATGATCAGGATAATAACCTCCATCTTGCAGCTCCAACCCCCAAAATTCAAACAGGTTCTTGGTCCTCATAGTAGAAGATGAACCAGGCACAGTTGACAATTATGACTCAAGTTCTAGAGTGCTTCAGCTGGAAAAGGTAAGTAACAATAGCCATTTAAGCAATCTGAAACCTAAAACCACCAGGAAGAGAACTCTTTTTAACAAGTTAAATAAAAGAATAAAATTCTTAGATGACTTCTGATTCCTTTGGAAGTGCAAATATAACCCTCGGTTTTTCAAAAGTGCATATATACCCATGGGCGGCCAAAATATGTAAACTTATACCCAGGTGCTCGCTTAGATTAGCGAGAATATGAATGAGTACAATTGGCGGCTTAGATAACTTCGGGTACAACTACACTTTCAAAAGCCTAGGGGTTATATTTGCATATGCCAAAGAACTGAGGGTTATATAAGCACTTAGATCTAAATAAAATGAACCTTAGGTCAACCTCAAAAGGCAAATCTAGTTTTTTTGTTTGATTACTAGTTTTAGTTAGGTTTAAATTACAAAGGGTTTGGATATCCATTATTGGTTTTCTTATCTAAATCCCAATTTTTGTAGACTTAATTAGATCTAATGGATACTTTGTCCTCACGAGCACCTAGTTCTTATTTTGTGAGCTTATTAGTAGGTTGTTCTTGAGGACTTCGGAAATTATTTTGTAGAAGGCCATCCACGAGGGTGGTTGAAGATGTTTGAAGGTCATTCGCAAGAATGGTAGACGATATATGAAGGTTATTCGCAAGGATAGTAGTAGACAAAAGGGCACGTACCAAAAGTGTGTTAGTAGATGGAATTGAGCCGGAGAAAGGTGGAATCTAAGTTCAACAATGTCAAAAATGGAAGGCGACATAAACCAGGTGACCGGTCGACCGGCCACAACAAGCTGGCACGAGCCAATCCAACCGGCACGAGATGGCCTCTCTAGTATGGCCCGTGTCAGAGGCACCTTGCACTGACTGTGCCTTCCAGCACGAGCCCTGCCACACCCTCTTGGCACGGACCATTTGGCACCAGCCGACCTGTGCCACTAAAATCGTTTGTGAGGCTAAGTATGGACACAGACCATGCCCATTTGCATGACACGTGTCGTTTCAACTCAAAAATTCAAAGACCAGCCCACGGGGTGCAAATAATGACATGGCTCACGCTGTTCAACTGATCAATAAATGTTTCCCGCTGATGCCCCATGCCAAACAACAGAGGGCACACAATTCAGAAGTCAAAACAGAGCACCAACTGATGGCATGTGCCGGCCGACACGGCCCATGTCAACATAATGCTAAATGACTCATGTTAGACCGGTCAGCCTGTGTTAGCACGGGGCTATATGGCTCGTACCAGGGCATGCGACCTGTGTCAGTACAAGGGCACCAGACTGGCACAACCCGTGCGCGGTTGCATAGCCCGTGTCATTTGCTTGTGCTAGGGTTTTTGGCCTATTTTGGCCATTTTTCAAGGCTCAATTCCTTACTACTATATATATATTAACCTATTTCATCTAGGGTTTAAGTTTATGCTCATTTTAGACTTATAAGAGTAGGGTAGAGAGAGAAATGAGCTCTTTCTTCTCTCTAAAATATTTTCTCCTTTTGTCTTTATTTTTCTTTTGCCCAAAGGCATTGAATCCAATGAAATATTTGGGTTCAATGCTTAGGGAGTAGTTAATTAATTGGGGTTCGTATTTGTATTCATGATTCGGTGTTTGTTTTGTGAGATTCCTTAGATATACCTATTTCTTTGTGTTTATGATTATTATGTTGGCTTGTTCTTAATCTTCTTATTAATTGCATAATTGTCACACTAAGATTGGCACACACCGTAGTCTGCTTTCAAGTTGACGCACTTATTGATATCCCTCGGGGAGGAAACCTGGATGTTCTTGGGGTAAGGATAGTCCGAGACCGTATGGGCATGTGTATATGGGTCATCGAGTCAACTTTACGATTGACCATACACTAGTCTTAGCTAAAAAATTGGCCCAAAGGGTTACAGATATGGATAGCGTTAGTAGCAAACTAGGGTTAGCAACCCTAGAGCCATCGATAAGGTTCTTCACCCCCTTTTCCTTGGTAGACCTAGGGAGAAGCATTCGTGGTCCAGTTCCCGAGACGTAATCGTACGGGGGATATTTAGATCTGCATAACAGGCGGGGATATTTTTGTAATTCTCTAATTACAGAGGCGGTACCGATAGAAGATTACATACGCACCCTACGTGACTGGTATGAGGAAGTGTTAACCATCGACCACACCACATGTCATAAACAATAGAATAGGCTTATACATCTTCTATCTGATGGAATTGAGAATAGAAACACAACACTGATCATGTTACACAAATACTCCCTAAGTGCTACTTTATATAGTTTATTCTCTTGTGATTTCACATCTTCATAGTTGTTAGTAAAACTCCATCCCCCTCAAAATCCTGTTTTAGCAATACTAGCTATTCCTAGCACGTGGTCGGATTGACGACCCGATCGCGGCTGTGTGTAGTTAACTTTTAGATTCCTAACATCTCTGTGAACGATCCCGGGGTAAGGGTACAAACTCCACCATCTTTCCCTAGTGCACTTAGGGGAAGGCCGAAGGTGGCAACCAATGATGCATACATTCTCAAAATGTTTGAGAAGGTTGAGGTTAGTGTTCCAATTTTGGATTTGATTTGGAATGTTCCTTATTTTTCTAAATTCTTGAAATTTGCATGCACTAAGAAGAGGAATAAACCAATTAGGAAGGTAAGAAAATTGAAAATAGGGGGAGTGGCTACTCTAAATCATAGGAACTTGCCTAAGAAATGTGATGACCCCGGGATGTTTTCAATTCCCATCACCTCGGGTGGAAAAATTGGTGAAAAATCCCCAATTGACTTAAGAGCATTTATTAATGTGATCCCTTCTAGCCTTTATGAAAATCTAGACATAGGTGAGCTTAATGAAACTATAGTAATTGTCCAATTAGCCGATCACTCCCAAGCTAGCCCTTGAGGTTAAGTGAAGGATATAATGGTTAGAGTAGGCAATTTAGTGTTTCTGGCGGACTTATATGTCCTTGACATAGTGCACCCTCAATTTTATTGGGGAGATATTTTCTTAAAACTTAAAGGACTAAGATAGATGTTCATTTGGAAATACTAACCCTAGATAATGACATTGACAAGGTGGGATTTGAAATTTATAAGTCTAAGCATGATTCACCTATTCCCTCTCTTATGTGCAAAGGCATAACTTTGTGTGATGAACTTGCTCAATGTGAAAACTCTTGCATGATTGATGATGATGATTAACTAGATGATGAGATTCTTGATGATTATGAGAGTGTTATTTTGGGACCTAAGATGCCTAGATACCTTATTTATAGGCTTAAAAAACTTATCAGAATCCACAACATTCAAATTTTATGTATTCTGGAGCCTAAACATTCTTTTGATCAATGTTCAAATTACAGGATGAGACTGAACTTTGAACACCATCATAGCTCTACAAATAATAATATTTGGCTTATGTGGAAATCCAATTTTCAAATTCATATACTTTATGAGACTTTGTTGTACATAAAAATATCCATTTAGTATTCCATATTTTCATCTGCTATGTGCTCTTATTTCATTCATGCTTCCACAGATAGGAAAACTAGACTTTTCGTATGGAATGAAATTGAACTCCGTCGGAACACAAATAAACTCTTAATAAGATATTTGAATGCTATGTTCTCAATACAGGAATATGAAGGCCCTAAAAGGCCTAGTTTAAAAGGCATCAGGGAGTTTTCAAACTTCATATCTACTAAACAACTCTCACACATATACACTGTAGGTAACACATTCACATGGTCTAATCTTAGGAAAAATCCACCTTAGAGAGACTAGACAGGATCTTAGTGGAGAGTGATTGGATTGATAATTTTCCTAATAGCTCCGTACATGTTCTTAATAAACACACATCAGATCATTGTCCGTAGTTTTTCACCATTAGAAGTAGATTACCATCAACACCAAAACCTTTCACGTTTTTGGATGTATAGATGACAAGGCCAGATCTAAATGACATAATTTCAGCAAACTGGTCTTGGTTTATACAGGAAAAGGTAATGATAAGTTTTTTCCTGAAACTGAAAAGGTTAAAATTTTAACTTAAAAATGGGATACAAAATGCTTTGGTGACATTAACACTAACATAAAAGAAGATGAAGAGGCACTCAGAGTTCAGGAAATCAAATATGAGACCACAAACATAGACATGCACTTTTTCTAAAATCCCTAAATGAGGAGAAGTTGTTTTTGAAACAAAATCTAACCTTAAATGGCTTAAAGAGGGAGATGAAAATACCAAGTATCTCCATGCTTCCATAAAGCAAAAGAGGTAGAGGCAAAACATGACAATGATAAAGAAGACTGATGGTACTGGACTGACAAACCTGAAGAAGTAGAAACTAAAGTAATTCAGTTCTACCAAAACCTTCTAAGGGTGAGTCTGATACTGAATGAGAAACATATTAGTCACACATTTCATTAACCGAATCACTAGGATTTTATCTCCTAAAGATAGCCATAAAATGCTTAAAATCCAACACTGGTTGAATTGAAATATATTGTTTTCTCACTGAACCATAACGAATCACCTAGTCCAGATGGTTTTACGTATTTTTTTTACAATTGGCCTTGATCTACTAGAATCTGCACTTCCCATCACTTTCTCTAATTATAGACTAATATCGTGTTTTCCAAGTTACTTGCGACCAGAATTACTGAATTAATGCCAAGACTGATATCACTAAATCACTCTGCTTTCATGAAAAACAAGGAAATAGCAGATAATGTTATCTACCTGAAACAAATGGCTAGATTCCTTAACAATTAAACTGGTGCACCTAACTATATATTAAAGGTTAACCTTGCCAAATATTTTTGATAGGGTAAAATGGCCCTTTTTAAGTGTCATTATGCTTAAGTTTGGTTTCTTTCAACACTTTATCTCTTTGATCATAACAAACTTTTCCTATGCCTGGTTCTATATTATCATTAACTCTAAGCCTACAGGTTTCTTTCTAGAAATAAGAGGTATTAAACAGGGAGATCCAATTTCTGTCTTGCTTTTCAATCTTTCTTCATAAGTCTTTTCTAGAAGCATCCATTTTTTGCTTCCTGAATAATAAGCTTAGATATTTAAATTGCCATCAAATGTTGTGACCAATTCTCATTTTAGCTATGCAGGTGATACTTTCTTGTTCCTACAAGCCAGTAAATTAACTGTACAAAGACTAAAAGCTTTCCATTAGGTATTTGAGGTTACAAGTGGCCAAAAAATCAATTATGACGCGAGAAATTTTTTCATGAGCAAATATGCTAAACCTGCCCAGGTGAATATGGTGAGAAACTCATTAGGAATGACAAAAGGTCACTTCCCATTCATATACCTAAGCTGCCATATTTATTTAGGACAAACCAGAGCTTCACATTTCCAACCACTCTTAGAGCTATATGACCATAAATTTAACTCATGGAGAAATGGGTGGCTCAGCCAAGCTGGCAAACTAATCTTGATTAAATCAATCATGTTCTCCATACCACAACACTTATAGGTTTTGATGACACCACCTTAAACTGTTATTTCACAACTCAAAAGAAAATTAATAACCTTCTTTTGGCGAGAAATAGAGAGGGTTGACAGAAAGATGTGGAAAAGGTTCAAGAACATCTGTTATCCCTTAAATGAGAATGGGATAGGCTTTAGATGTTTTAGCTGCATAATAAAATCCTTCTCCTTGAAACTGTGGTGGAAGTTCCAAAAGGGAGAAGCATTTTGGACTCAATTCATGTGGTCAATCCCAATGAATTAGAGAAAATCCCAAAGCTGGAAGTTCCAAAAGGGAGAAGCACTTTGGACTCAATTCATGTGGTCAATCCCAATGAAACAAAGAAAATCCCAAAACTGGAATAGGATTAAACAAGTTAACCTCTTGGCTGGAAGTAATACTAGAGTTTTACAAGGAAATGGTGCACCTAATTTTTACACAGCTTATAGGACAAGATTTGGACCACTGCAAGACTTTTTTATATATAATCCCTGAAATCCTCCCTCTCCAGTCCCCTATTTCTGATTTCATCATGAGTAAGTCATCTTTAATGCAAGTTGTAGATCAACTCCTTGCTCGCATCATTACCTTTTGGCAACAAGATAAACTGATGTGGAAACCAGATTTAGATGGAAAGTTCACCTTCAAATCAGCCTATCAACTGATTTCTAAAAAGAGGACCAATCTGAGGATTTTTAACAAGGTTTAGTGTGCTAAACTCCCTAAGAAAGGGTCAATCTTTATGTGGAAGCTTGTGAATGCCATTTTGCCTTTTGATGACATACTGATTTTTTTCAAATATCCATCTTGCATCAAAATGCCTTGAATATCCTAGCTCAGATACACTCACTCACAGTTTTAATGAATGCCCACTCTTCATAAGTATCTAGGACTGTTGATAATCCATATTTGATATATTGACCTTCTACTGGACAGTGAGTGGAGAGACTCTCACTCCCCGGTTATCTCTCTTTTTCCTTCTTTCATGCCCCTCTGTCCCATAGAAATTGGTACAATTTCTATTTTCGTCTGTCCCACAGAAACTGACACAATTCAATCCTTACCTAAAGTGGCAAAAAATGAGGTTAAACATTTACTATATTATCCCTCAAGAGGTTGATGAAATTTATTAGTCAGCTCTTCCGTTACCAAAATACCCTTCATTAAATTTTCATCAACACTTCCACCTCATCTTGCATAAAATACCGATACAAAAGTAATTGTGCCAATTTCTATGGAATAGAGGGAGTATGTTGGAACATTTCGAAGGCAAGAAATAAAAGGATATATGTTTCCATTATTAATGAAAACGTAAAGGACATTTTTCAATCTTTTTTTGTGAAACCTGTGTTCAGTGATAACCAGAAAGACAGAATATGGATTCAGAAAGGTTTCATTTCTTTTTTAAAAATCCCCACCTATGCCTAATTTCATAATTATATGCTGGTCTAAGCGTACAGTAGATTTTAAAGTAAAAGTGGATGCCTCATGGCAAGCCACAACTCTAAGGTCAAAAACTGCACAAAGCATTTGCATGCTGAAATCTTAACTGTTAGTGAAGGCTTTAGATTAGCTGATGGTCTTAATCTTTTGTTCTCATTGGAAACTGACTGCAAACAGGCTTTGGATTGCATCACTGATCCTTCCAAAGCCCCATGGCAGTTGTTCAATCTGGTTGCAGACCTAAAGTGTCATGCTCAGAAACACTCATATCTGATATCACACACACACACTTAGGCAGGGCAATCTAATTGCTCATAGATTGAGAAAACTGGCCACCAAAACTCAGCCAAAGATTCTCACCATTCATGATTTGGATCAGAACCAAAGATCTTATTATCCTAGATTTAAAAAAAAACAAGTTCCATCCATTAGAATTGATCAGGATACCTATAATGGATGCTATTCATTTGGTTTCTACTTTTTCAGGGAAGAGGAGGCTTTCAGGAACTGGATTGGCTGAAAAATCATGCTCACAACTTTTGAAGATTGCTGCACTCAGCCACATTGCACTATAAAGATGAGATGATTCGATTGTCCAAAAACCAGAGGGAACTTCAATGCTTCCCATTTTTGAGAGCCACACAAGGGGCAACACTAGCGATCTCAAATAATCAAGCAACAAGGATTCAAGCTCAATTTTTTTTTCTTTATTCACAAATTCGAGTTCAAATTCTGTACATTACTTGAGGGGTTTTTGGAAGTCCAGCCGAATTACAAACATTTCCAAAACCCTCTTTTGTAATCTTATATCTTTCATTAGATCTTTAAAAAAAGGCAATTAGATTGCTTTTTATATAGCCTTTTGCTCACCAGGTTCAAGTTTATCTTGGAACCATTCTTTTGTAACCATTCAAACTACTAAGCTCTTAAAGGATGGGAAGCCTACTAGAAATCCCAACCCCCACCCATTCATATGGGTTTCATTTTTAAAAGAAAATATATATTCCTTCTGTCTCATCCGCACACTTACTATTTGGCAGTCAAACTTGTTGAACTTTGACCATATATTTAAATTGGTACATGAACATAAATATTATCGTATGAGATATTGTAAAATTCGTCGTAACATGTAGTTTCTAAATATCATTTTTTTTTATACGGCTTTATTGTCCTTAAATACACATATACAATCAAACATGATTCTTGAAGACCGTGAAAAAGATTATGTGCAAAATTCCCTGGGATGGAGGGAGTAACGTTCTCTGGAGTTTAAGATAAACGTGATGTGAAATGAAAGTTCCCGTAAAAGATAGTGACCTGATTTTAGAGAGATTCCCAAGTTTAGGTACCCAACTCTCCGGTCTCCACAACTTATTTTGCTAATTAGTTTAACTAGTGACTGTACTTACGTTTCTTATTCTACATTAGCTAGCCGTTGGAGATTCTTTTAAGGGAATCAACTCCAATCTTAAGTTATCCAAAGTATACTAAGTATTTGCAGAAAAGAGTCACCCAAGCTACAGCCTGCTATCTAAATGACACTGCCACGTTACTTTACAAACTCAATCTTCCAAGCGTGGAAATGGACAATGTCTCTAGTGGTGATTTACTACATAATATGCAACTTCGAATGAACAACTCAGGTTCACAGTCATTCACGATGAAGAAACTAAGTAGTCATTGAACATGCCAATAACTCTTTGGCAATAAGTAGCCATTTTTATCTTCAACTCAAATTAAAACCGAAAAGGGATAGAGTCTTCATAAGTCACCAGTGATCTCTGAAGTCACCATATGAGAGCCGTTTCTTTCCTCTTCCATGATAGCAGCCTCCGGCTCCAGCTGTTTTTGCACGG
>JAULKM010092070.1:0-11198 GCA_032355605.1 Rubia tinctorum
TCCGGGTGGTTTTCATGCAGACTATATTGTTTCTTGGTCCTTAACATAGCATCTTAAACCATCTTTTGATCTCCGAAAACTAGTCGGAATATGGTTTGGGGACCAAAATTTTCATTTTGAATTTTTGGTTACTAAAAAAATATGATTTTGCTTTAAAGGACCAAAAAATGGTAAAAGATGTTATGTTGGGAAAAACAATTTAATCTTATATTTTTACTCTAATGGAGAACAGTTAGCAAGTTTAATTTTTCTACAAATGTCACTGTTTTGCCACTATTATTATATACACATCATCCAATTATTTTTAGGGATAAACAATAAATTAATTCTAAGTTTTCCTAAAAGTGTCAAAACAATTTCGAGTTTATCAAAAGTGTTAAAACAACCCTAAATATTCGGTGAAAATGTTGAAACAATCCTAAGTATTCAACAAATGTGCTAAAACAACCTTAAATATTTGTTGAATGTTACTATTATATCCAATTAATGCCAAAACTAATGCCAACCCTGCATGGTTATTTTGTCACTTTCACGAGTTTAGAGTCATTTTGGCACTTTAAAATAACTTCAAATTGTTTCAGCACTTTCAAAAAATATAGGGTAGTTTTCGTTCTCTTATTTTAATTATATGTCGATTAATATTTATTTACTAAAACTTTAAATGAAATGAAATTCTGATCGTATAACATGACCTAATTTCTATAATTTGAACATTACATGAATAATATTCATATCTTAACATAGTTCAAATACAAAGTCTTATTCTACACAGTCTGATTCAGATGGACTCATTTTTTTTATAATTAATACAACACATGTGGTGATTTGATGTTATTTTTATTTATTACAATGACATTCCCGTAAATTTGAAAATCTTTTATAGTATATGTCGAAATATAAGTAATTATAATTGGAGATGGTCTCCTGTGAGTTAGCATAAACTTTAGGCATGCGATTTTATGCAATTCTAACTAACTTCAAGGACCTATTTAGAATAATTTTACAGGGAGTTATCTCTAATAATTTTACAGGGACCTATCACTAATATTTTCTATGGGCTTTTTTGTCCAATTTTATCCCATCATTTTTCCGTCATCTGCAATCTGCAAAAGAAAATTGAAAAAATGTCAAAAAAAATATTATAAACATAATTTTAAAATGCAAAAATAATATGATCATCGTAGTGAAATTTATAAAACATCAGCAAAAATAGCAATATATCAACGAATATTCATAAAGCATCGACTAAAATTTTGCAGCGAAAAATACATTAAAAACAAATAAAATAGAAAAAATATATATTTAAAAATAAATATAAAAAATTGAAAAAAACTTCGACTACAACTAACAAAAATCAATTAAAAAATCATAAAAATCACAAAGAACATGAAAACATCAACAAAGTTTCAATTATCAATTTAGAAATACAAAAATTAACAATATTAAACAAAAGCTAAAAACATCAATTCCTATCACCTAAAATTAACCCAAAAAATGAAAAATGTCAACATAAGAAAAAACACTAAAAAAATCAAACTATGTCACCCAAAATTACAAACATCAACTCGTGTCACCTGGAACTCACTGAGAAAATGAAAAACATCAACATAAGAGAATAAAAATAGCAAAATATCAACTCACATAACCCAATTTTTTTTACAAAACATCGACTCATGTCAACTAAAACTCACCAGAAAAATGAAAAAACATC
The DNA here is from genome assembly GCA_032355605.1 of Rubia tinctorum. Lineage (NCBI taxonomy): Eukaryota > Viridiplantae > Streptophyta > Magnoliopsida > Gentianales > Rubiaceae > Rubia > Rubia tinctorum. Next base: position 1,712 of record JAULKM010092070.1, read on the forward strand.
ACATGAGAAAAAAACTAAAAACATCAACAAAAAAACTACGGTACCTCATGAGTATAAATTATACTCTCAAAAAGTCATAAAACGTCAATTTTTTTAAAACTACAAATATTAACCTATATCACCAAAAAGGTACAAACATCAATTTCTACCACCTGAACCTCATCCGGAAAATGAAAAACATATGCACAAGAAAAATGATACAAAAAAATTAACTCCTATTACAAAAATTTCAGCCAGGAAATGAAAACTATTAATATAAGGAAATTTAAAAAACTACAAATATCAATCCTATTACCCAAAAAAACTACAAAAACATCAATGTATATCAATTAAATCTCACCCGAATGATGAAAAATATCAACATAAGAGGAAAAAAAAGTTACAAATATCAATAAAAAACTACAGTACCTCAACAATAAAAACTACAAATATCAATCTTTATCACCCAAAAAAATCAACGCATATAAATTAAATCTCAGTTGAATAATGAAAACAAAATAAGAGAAAAAAACTACAAACATCATCAAAAATCTACAATATCTCAACAATAAAAATTCTTCAAAAAAAGTATCTGGTGGGATTTGAACCCATGTCAATAACCTCAAAGTATAGAGTAATAACCACTACACCAAATACTCTTATTGAACATAATCTCATTCAAATAATATTAAATCTCACCATATATATTAAGAACATAAATTATTCAAAATAAAGGTCACACGGAGTTTTGAACTCAAGACCTCAACCTCAATAATAAGAGTGCAAACCACTAGACCAAACAAACATTTTTACATAAATATCAGTCAACTAATTATTAAACATAAGAAACTCATTAAAAATAGTATAACATAATATTAAACCTCACCTCATGAAACAGAACCTCAGCGTGCCTCCACCGTCGCCACCGTTCGTCGTCACCGCCGTCCGCTTCCACCGTCACCGCCGAGAATGTCAACTTCTCCGATAGCGCGTGAGATACACGTGCGTCATCTCCTACCTTCAGGCCTGTGCATCTCACACACCTTCTCTCTGCAAACAGCTCACCGCCCTCCTTCATCTTCTTCCTTCGTCGTTCTTCCTTCGCCATTGCAGAGCCGTCGTCACTGAAAATCGCAGCGCCGTCACAGATCTCTCGTCATAGATCGAATGCCGTTGTCGACAAACCCTAACCCCTCGCCATTGCCTCGTTTTAGATTGCTCCTCGCCGCCACAAAATTTCTCCGTGCGACACCATTTTGTGCGCTGGAACGCAACTGTCGGAGCTAGCAACTTGACTGAATCTGTATTCGCCGAAAGAAGAAGCGCATCAAAGTTCAAATTATCTGACGGAAGAAGAAGCACGATGGAAAACCGGTGAAGATCGGTAGATTTTTGGTTGATTTCGGCGTCAATCCGGCAGAAAACAGCAGAAACCATCGGTCGGTGGCGGTTTCCGATCGGGGAGAGGTTTCCGATCGACGAGAGAAAAAATGAAAAATGAAAAATGAAAAATCTGAAATGTTTGTGATATATACATAGTATTTTGGTAATTGCACAGTGAGTTCTTAAGTTTATCAGCATATTTTTTAAAAAAACTCATTTTAAATGAAATTTCTTATAATTGCACAATAAATCAATGGACTAAAGTTTAGACTGTCTAAAACAAGAAGTTGTGTTATAATTTAACTTTAAATTTTTAGAAATGAGCATTTTCGTAATTGGTCTATTCGTTACGCAGTCTAACAGGAAACATTCTCCTTATTCTCTTAAAATTAATACGTACTTATTAATATTTTTACTATTATTAAGTAAATATTTATTATATAAATCAGGTTTGTATATTAATCCTTGTGCGGCTAAAAAAAATTCGTTCACATATAACCAAACACGTTTGAATGCGTAGGATATAGATCTTCCATTTTCACTTGGAAAAAGTTGTATTACCAAGGTGTACATTTTTTATTTTTACTCTTTATAAAACAAACAATTTCTTTCTATTCTTTTTATCCAATAAATTGTAATTTTGAATTTTAAGTAACACATCACGCTAAGTTTAAAAACATATTATACATTTAATTAAATACCTACACTAGTATTAATTTTAAACATACTATTTTAATAAAATGAAATTTCATTTGAATCCACACGAAATATACAATCTAAGAGCCACAATTAGAAGTCTTATATTTCTTGATTGTATTTTGGTCCCTTTAATTGAATGCAGAAAATTGAACTTGGTCTACTACTCATGTGATATTTTTTGGAAAAACATCAGTAGAAGTTCAACGAATCAGTAAATTTAGTTTCATTTGTTAATACTTTGTAAAATGGAATTTAAAATAATGATATATAAGTAAATCGATAAATGAGTTACACAGATTGGGTTCGGATTCATAATTATTTTTATATATGTTTGAGTTTGATACTCAAATTCATTTCACAATATATGAATCTGGTTTGAATGGATCATTTCAACCCGTCAACCTACAAACATGATTGAACTCGGCAGGAATGCGAGACCTACTTTAAGAATATAATTATGGATGATAATTCAACTGCCTACTATGTTTATTTCTTCGCTCGTCAACTACAATTTCTTATCACTGCTAAACAAAACAATGACTGTGCTTTACCTTCCCGGCTAACATTAGTGTTAGTGAGTTCATTGGGTTCATCAACTGCTTCATTATCTCGTTTGAGGATCCCCCTTAATACCTCCATTCTTTCCTCATTTTGTGAGTCTTAGAATTAGGTCATGGTAACAAGAGTTGTTTAATGTGCACAGCATATTGCCGTTGGCTATATATATGTGCATGGACCAGAGACGGATCTACACGCGGGGCTGGAGTTCACCAGGAAGAAAATTTGTTGGAAATTTTTTGAAAAGTTTTCTTATCACCCCTCTAATATGGAGAAAAAATAGGATATTTGTTTTTCCTACAAGCCTCTGGCATATAAATTTTCTGGCTACGCCCCATCTGTGGACATGTCTATTCAGACAGATTGCAAGTTCACATTTTTTACAAAGGGCCCGGGCCTTGGTGTATCTCTTGTTCGAGTGTATAAAGTAAAATTTGTGAACTGGTAAGTCACGTCTTATATTTTAGTCTAACAGGCTATGTATTTGTAATATTTAATATATATCTTTCGCGTTATGATTAAAAAAAAAGATGAATGTGATTTCCAGCTGCTACTTACTATAACACGACTCTGGTTTTGTACAATGTGGGGGAGAATGGCTTTGTTTGTGGGTTGTTGTATCATTCTATCCTTGAAACCTAGTGGAGAAGACAGTGGTACGAGTAGGATAAGACTGATGACTAGACTAGAGCTAGTTTAGTACTATACTTTTCTTTGTAATCGTTGTCTATTTATTCCAACCATGAATACAGAATCATCTACGAGAAAATATTCTATCATGGCATCAAAGCAAGTTTTGATCCAAAGACCAAAACCATAATTTTTTAAAAAAATTGGCTGCTACCCTCATCCTTCTTTTTTCGGCACCGATCAACTTTTCCCTTCTCCCTCGTTTTCTGATTTTTCTTGATGCAATTCCCGGTGTCTTCCTACTTCAATATGGCCGATGAAAAACTATCCTACAACACTCTACTTCAAATTATGACGATCAAGCTCACATCGTCAAAGTATCTTCCGTGGAAGCGTCAAGCAGGTTATGTTCTCATGAGGCTTATTTGAAGGATAAAATGGAGTATGATAAGTGAATTGCATAGGATCAACACGTCTTATTTCCTTCTCCCACGATTGAAGCCCTTGCCGGGATTCCAGAATGTGCTACTTCGAAGGAAATTCGGGATAACATTGCCGCTACCTTTCAGAACAGTACCACATCCACAATTTTTGCATATGCTCATGCTATTAGTAAGTCTGGTACAATTCATGAACTCTATCTCAAGTTAAGGAAATTTTTGAACAATTGTCTGTTATGTGCTCTCCAATTACAAATGATGATCAAATTATTTGGTTTTTAATTGCTCTTGGTCTCGAGTTCAAAGATTTTTCTGCTCAATTGATTAATGTTTCTCCACACCGTTATATGCCCAATGTTATTTATTGTGCCAAGAACCATGAGGAATTTTGGAACAATTCCCCAGGGGAATTCTTCACCCGCACCTGGTCCAGTTGCCTTCGTTGGGCTCAAATGTGCTATCTTTACTTTGGACTTCCATGACTAGGGGATGTGTGTTGATGAGAGGTAAAATGCATGTATTTTCCATAGCATTTAACATCTCTGTTGTTATTTTTTAGTTGGAATATTGCTAGATTTAGGTATGTTTACATCATAAGGGATTTAGATGACCATTTTCGGTTTTCATATCTAAGTCTTTCTTTTTGTAACCTATTTTGAGTCTAATGGAATTGTGCCTTGCAAGTGACGTGCTCTCTCTTTTAGCACATTTTAAACTCACATGGGTAATAGATTAGGGGTTTATGTAAGGATAATGGATGCTTTGTTAATAAGTAGGTTAGGATGAAGATTTCGATGTTATATCTTAAGTTTCTAGTTTAAGGAGTTTTTGGAATGCCCTTCATGATCATGATGAAAGATTCAAGAATGAAGATTCACAAATAACAAAGAGATTAGAAGTGAAGGCCAATACAATTTGGTAATGAAAGAAGTTCGGCCGACGCGAAGATCGGCTGGCCAACCGTCCGAGTGTAGATGACCGGGTGCATGGTGCGCCTGTGCATCCCAAAGCAAAGGGGAGAATAACCCCTCAAACGCAAATTGCGCGGCCACGTGCGGGATCTCAGATCTCGCCCTACCGGGTGCTTCAACGACCGCGCGGTTCACGTTTGTCTGCTATTTTTTTACTTTTCTTGGCCAAATCTTGACTTCTTAGACTATAAATAAATTATATATTACCCTATCTTCATATGCCCAACTCTCTACTCTTAAAAACCCAAGTTTTCATTAACTCTTCTTCATTTATTACTTATCTTCCATGGGATTTCATCCCCTTGTTATGGGTTTTAGTTATCTAAGTTAAAATACTATTGGGAGAAATAGGTAAGCATTTGTAGTATGAATTTGTGATATTTGGTTTATCCTATGTTGTGCTTTAATTATAAAGTATGTTTTGTGCTTTGTTGTGTGATTAATATATGATTTAGACTAGGATGATTAACTAGTTGATGATTGTGAATTGATTGTTTGCTAGGTTTTTGATTAAAATCAGAAGACTTTGTCTTTTTGTCAAGGTGATTATTATTTATTGACGTTAGGTTGTAAATAGGGGTGAAAACTAATTGTAATTGTTGATTGATGAAATTTCTTAGGTTTAGGATGAATTTGAATGGATTTGCCTAATTATCTATGTGGATCACTAATAACGTCTAGCATGAAGGCCGATCCTCATATTCGTTATTAGTAGATATACTTGTGCTGTTAGTAGATATCCTCCATGTTTATTGCTCTTCTCGGGGAAGTTTATGCCGCCGATCATCTAGAGTGACTAGAGGGTAAGGGTTATTGTGTGGCACAAATCGCCCACTATAACTATAACCGAGGAGAGGTGAGAAATATCTTCACTCGAAAGGTGTTGACAAGTTTTCCACAATATGTGCTTAATGCATAAAAATAGAATGATTAGTCGATGATCAAAGGATAACTTGAAATTTAAATAAATTGCGTCCAAGATTCGTTATCATATTAGTTACATCTTCCGTACCAGTTGTGATCGTATTTACATCGTTTATTTACATTGTTTGTTAATTGTTCAAAGTAGTCATAGTGTTATTCTAAACTCAAAATCCCCCCACTTTGTTACCACACACTTAGAGTGACATATTTGTGTGTTTTTAGCTACGTTTAACACTTGATAAAACCCTCGTTACCTCGTGGACTACCCCAACTTGCTACTAGTTACTTTCTAGTAGTTAGCTGCAATTAGAGCCTATAAATACTAGAGATACAACGACGGATTCCCAAATTTTGGCGTCGTTGCCGAGGAAAAGGACTAATTTATTGAAGTGTTAGTGTAGTTCTTTGTGTATTTTTGTGTTGTTACTTGTGTGTTGTTGACGTTTGCTTGCTTTTATAATTGTTACTTTGGATAAGGATGTATTTCTTTGGTTATTTATTTATGGTCGATACTCTTACCAATAGACAAGAACCCTTGCACTACGATCCCGATCTTTTAGGTACACTCTGAAGAACAAAGAGACTAGCTTGTTTTGCTAGCCAAGGTACTCAAGCACCACCTGGAATAGTTACACCAATTATAGCGGATGATACCAGAACCTTGAGGGAACTCATGGCTCCTAACCTGGAGAGTCAACCACTTTGCATCTTTTTCCCACCTCTTCTGGAAAATCTCACTTGTGAGCTCAAGTCCGGGATGATCCATTGTTTACCATATTTTCACGGGATAAGTGGGGGGGATGCCAACAAGCACTTATCTGAGTTCCACCTCGTGAGCGTGAATATGAAGCCAACCAATGTTTCAGAGGATAATTTCAATCTAAATGAGGTCCCATTCTCTTTAAAGGATTTGGCTAAATATTTGTGTTTATACTACCTTCCCCTGGTAAGTATAACATCATGGATGGACATGAAGCGGAAATTCTTGGAGAAAATCTTTCCGGCGTCCAAGTCGGTGGGTTTGAAGAATGAGCTAAGCAACATCTCCCAATATTTGCCTAAATCTATATATGAATATCGTGAGAGGTTCAAGAGGTTGCTAACTAGTTGCCCTTACCACCCGTACAAGGAAGGAGACCTTGTATACTATTACTTTGATGGATTGTCCGTTGAAGACATAAGGATGGTCAATGCTGCTTATAATGGGTTGATTTCCAATAAGAGCCATAAAGATGCCATGGCATTGTTTGAGGACATGACTGATGGTACTAGACAATTTGGTGTAACGAAAAGGGCAAGGGTGCAAGAGTCTTCAAATCCGGAAACCCCCAAACTTAAGGAGCAAAGTTCAAACATTAGCTTCCACGATGAAGGAACTAATGAAGGGGAGGGTGCATCAAGCCAAGGCTTGTGGGGTGTGTTTATTGGAACATCCCACCGATGCATGCCGCCAAATCCAAGATGAAGAGTTTGAGGAAGCCAAGGCAATGGGTTATCAAGGAGGACAATGCTAAGGTTTCCAAGGGATTAGAGGCTACCAAGGTGGTCAGGTTTCTAAAAGGGACAGGGCAATGACAAGAAGTATGATCCATACTACAAGACCTACAATCCTGGTTGGAGAGACCATCCAAACTTCAAGTAGAGAGATTATCAAGATAGGAAATCAAATCCCCAAGGTGGTTATCAAGGTGGCCAAGGTGTGTATCAACCTATAGTCAAGGGAGACAAGCCCAATACTAAGGAAACCAAGGGCACAATCGGGCTCCACAACAATCCTACCCAAAGGATGAAGGTCATCTAACCCTCGAGCAGGAAGACCAAGGTTGGAGTATGAGGTGCTCATGCATGCTATATATGGTAACTAACTTGGAAAACCGAACCGCCTCTAGAATCACAAACATGGTGGACTGCTCTTCCGCGAGATTCAAGAGTTTGGAAATCTAATTTAGTCAAATCGTATCCTCCGTGGCCCGATTGGAAGCTAGGGATTATAGGAAACTCCCATCACAACCGAGTTAAACCCTCGGCCTCATAATGCTAGTGCTATAACTTTGAGGAGTGGGAAAGAGAATAAGAAGCCCGAGAAAATTGTGAAGATCGGGAAGGAGTTAGAAGAGGGGCCTGTATTGAAGGACAAAGAGGTCGAGGAGATGGGCACTCAATCACCGGAGAAGCGAGAAATCGATAAAGTCCTTCCACCACCACCCTTTTCGACGGCTTTGTGGGACAAGAATTTCAAGGATGAGAACTAAGCTGTAGGGAAAATGGAAAGTATCGAATTGTACAATTTGTGTCTGATCATACCCATGAGTTAACAGCTCCAAGCAGGACACATATGTTTGAAAGCTACTGAAAGATTAGTGCTGCTCAAGAAGTTGAAATAGATACGGTGAAAATTTGTGGGATAACACCAAAGCAAATACTGGACATCATGATGAAATAGGTTGGTGATTGAGAACATTATTCGGAATGATCTGAAAAATTACTTGTGATAAAAAAGATCAATAGCAATAAAGTAAGGAGACGTTGGAGGTGTATTATAATTTTTACAAAAAATGCAGCTTGAAGATCCTAATTTATTTTATTCCATTCAAGTTGATGAGGATGACTTAATTACAAATATATTTTAGGCTGATGCAAAAATGAGATATGATTTTTCTTGATTTAGTGATGTTTCTTTTGATACAACCTACAAAAGCATAAAGATGGTAGACTTATTGCATTAATTGTTGGTGCTAATCATCGTAAACAAACTGCAGTTTTTGGAGCTGCTTTGTTATATGATGAAACTAAGAAGACTTTTGAGTTGTTATTTGATACATTTTCTAGAGCTATGATGGGAAAAACACCTAGGACGATGCTCAAATATCAAGATGGAAGAATGGCTTTGGCATTATCTTCTCAGTGGCCGCATACTTATCATTGGTTATGCATATAGCATATTTAACAGAATGTTGCTACTCATCTATCTGATATATTTTCTAAGTTTAAAGATTTTTTTACCGATTTTAGCAATGTATATATGACTATAAGGAGGAAGATGATTTTATTTACGAGTGGAATCAGATGTTAGAAAGATACGGTTTGAAAAGCAACAAATGGTTGCAAAAGATGTTTGGTATAAAGGAAAAATGGGCACTGGTTTATGGGATACAAACATTTTGTGCTGAAATGACTACCACACAATGGAGCGAGACAATGAATAGTGTATTGAAGAAGTATGTAAACTTTAAAAATGACTTATCTGATTTTTTGAGCACTTTCAGAGATTGTTATATGATCATCGTAATGAGGAGTCTGATGCTGATTTTAGATGTTGTCAAAGTACTCTAACCCTGACATTTCATGTGGCGATTTTGAAATATGCTGCAAGTGTTTACACATTTGAGGTGTTTTAAAAATTTAAGAGTTATGCAAGGGAATTGATTGCGCAATGGAAATTGAAAGACAAGAAGGAGTCGTCGCCGTTTATAAGATTACAAGTCAGAATAAGAGGCATCACCATTTTGTGACATATGATTCATCACAAAATAGTGTTAGTTGCAGCTGTAAGAAGTTTGAGTTTGCAGAGATTTTATGCGCACATGCTTTGAATTTTTTTACAAATATTAGTATTGGACGGATACCCAATGAGTACATTTCAAAACTATGGACGAAAGGTGCTAAGAAAGGAACTGTAAAAGCTGAGACATGAAGTCATGGTAAAATTGAAGAAAATGAAAAATTAGGCTTGCGCTATAAAGAGTTATCTCATCTTTTTATTGTTGGAATAGTGTCATTCAGTCAATGTGCAATTTCCATAATATAGTTTGAGGATTAATTACATAGATAATTAATTCAGTTATTTTGAGTGATCGGAATGTTTAGCTGGAAACCGCTTTCGATCAGTTAGCATCAATTATA
>JAULKM010092081.1:0-11198 GCA_032355605.1 Rubia tinctorum
GTTATCAGCTGTTTAGTGCCGTTGGGGTACTGTTACCATGTACTATGGGCTATGTGTGGTTGTTTCGGTTTGTTTACCTACGTATAATAACGGCAAATAAAAAGTTGATATTAAGAAACTACTTCTTACGACGAATTGAAAAATATAATATACGATAATATTGTTGTTCATATAACTATTCAAATATGTGGCCAAATTTTGACAGAAAATAGTGTCAAAAAATTAAGAGTGCGAATTCAGTTGGAACAGAGAGAGTAGTTTTCCTTAGATGACTAAAGTTTAAAATTTTAAATAAACTTTATTTTCAATTTAAATATAAAACAAAAATGCATATCTTAATATTTTAATTAATAATATCGTGCGCTTGGTAGTATCCTTTAATACACGTTTTGCACGCGACAGAAAAAAGAAGTTATTTGGTTATAATTTTGATCGAAGGAAACTGATAGGGTTAGATTTTCGGAAAATACATGTTGTTAACTTAACTGTTTCATAAAGTCTTATTTTAACCGATCTAAACTTTAGGCTAGGTCTGTTATGCAATTAATATAAATCTTAATTTTGGCATGAGGTTTTTCTTTGAATAAACTAATCAATCTGGGGACCTATTGTACAATTATTAAATAACTATAAAAACCCGAAATTTTATTTGTTTTTCATTTTTTTTCCTCTGATCAACGATCGGTAACCGCTCCTATCCCGATTCTGCACCACCGCGTCGCGGCGGAGTTAGGGCGACCGCCGGTGAATCTTCTTTTTCCACTGGCGACACCGTCGCTCCACCGTTTCTACAATCGCCGGCAAATCTCAATCAAGATTCAATTGAGGATCAAGGCTCTCAACCGCCTCGCCTCGCAATGATCTGAGCTTTTCAATTACCGTTTCTAAAATCGTCGTTTCTACAATTGCCGTTCTGCAATCACCGACAAATCTCAACCGCCTAGCCTCACCTTGCAACGATCTGAGCTTTTCAACTTCTTTCGTGGCTCTACAATGGCGAGGCATCAACATTGAGTCCGTAGCGGAGCTAGGGCAACGACGACGCTGTTATAGTTTGCAGACGGTGAGGCGACGACGTTGCTGCTTCTTCCGTTAGGCGAGATTCACGCGCTCATTGAAGAAGATGACAAGCGTGTGCAATCACGCACTGGCGGCGGATGGTGGTGAACGTTGGAGACGGAGGAAAACAACAACGAAGACGCAGTCGACGGCGATGGACGAAATATAGCTAACGAGAAGTGAGGTTTAATTTTATCCTTTTCCCCGTAGAGATAAACTGAGGTTTCATGTTTTTTGAACGATTCTATTTACACTAAAGATTCATTGGTTCAGTAATTACGACTTTGAATGTTGTTGCTTGAGGTCTGGAGTTCGAAACTTCTTGCTGGAGGTTTTATTTTGAAGAATTTATGTTTTTGAAATACATGCTGAGGTTTTATATTTATTTGACTAAGGTTACTATCAGCAAAGGTTGTTTGGTCTAGTAGTTAGCACTCATGCTCTTGAGGTTGAGGTCTTGAGTTCGAATCTCTGTGTAACTTTTATTTTCAAGATTTTATGTTCTTGATGTATATGTTGAAGTTTAATATTATTGATTGAGTGTATGTTCAATAAGAGTGTTTGCTATAGTGGTTATTAATCTATGCTTTGAGGTTAGTGATCCAGGTTCAAATCCCATCAGGTCCTTTTTTTGAAGAATTTTTATTTTTGAGGTACTATAACTTTTTGCTGATGTTTATAGCTTTTTTCTCTTAGGTTGATGTTTTTCAATATTCGTGTGAAGTTTAATTGATATGAGTTGATATTTTGTCCTTTTTTTGGTTGATATGGATCAGTGGCGGAGCCACACCTGTACAAGGTAGGGCAATTGCCCTACCTTTTTTCAAAAAAAATATTTTTAATTTTTATAGTTAATTAATATATAATTTTTTTATTAGTATTTTAGTTTATTTTAAATTTTAGACCCACTTTATTCTTCTAAAATTTAAAATTTCTTAAAATTTTAACACTTTTTTCAAAGACATAATCATCAAATTAAATTGTGACCTACCAAAAAAATTTCCTAGCTCCGCCCCTGATATGGATTGATATTTGCAGTTTTTTTCTCATATTAATGTTTTTCATTTTCCGACTGAGTTTTTGGTAATATGAGTTGATATTTGTAGTGTTATTTTTCTGATGCTCATGTTTTTCATTTTTTGAATGAGGTTCAGGTATTAGGAGTTGATGTTTGTAGCTTTTTGGTGATATGGGTTGATATTTGTAATTTTTTATAAAAGTATTTTTGACGTTTTATGATTTTTTTAGTGAATAATTTTTACTCTTGAGATACCGTGGTTTTTTCGTTGATGTTTTTGGTTATATGGGTTGATATATTTTGCTTTTTTTTATTTTCTAGGTGAAGTTTAGGTGATAGGAATTAATGTTTTTAGTTTTTGGTTGATCTTAGTTGATTTTTGTAGTTTCTATTAAAAAATTAATAATTGAATATTGTTGATATTTTTATGATTTTTAGTTGATGTTTTGTTAGTTGTAGTCAATATTTGTTCAATTTTTTGTCGATTGTTTTTAACGTTTAATATTTTTTGTTTTATTTATTTTTTTGTTCCAATTTTTAGTTATTTTTTAAATTTTTCGTTGATGTTCTGCTGATTTTTGCTGATGCTTATAATTTTTAGTTCGATCATTGTATTAATTTTTTACATTTTAAAAAAAATTATAATTTTTTAATAATTTTTTTCAATTTTTTTTTGCAGATTGCAGATGGCGGGAAAATAATGGAAAAAATTGGACAAAAAACCCCCCAGAAAAATATTGGTGATAGATCCCTGTAAAGTTATTATAAATAGGTCCCTGTAAAATTATTAGAGATATGTCCCTGGATCTAGAAAATAGCTAAAATTACATAAAGACCCCTGACTAAAGTTTAGACTGACTCACAACAAACCATCTCTTTCTGTTTTTATAAAATAATTGTTTAAATAGAGATGCAAAAAAAATTATATACTTTTTTCCTATATGTGCAGATTTGAATATTCATTACACAATAATAATTAATATTATTAATTATAACTATTCTAAAATGGAATTATATTTAGCTTGAAGAAAATTGGTATTTTATTTGTTTTAGTAAAAAAAAAGACCTTGCAATTCCATATAATTTAAAAATTGAAAATAAGATTTTATATAATACGAGAGAGTTGCTATTTACTCTTCGTATTTTATTTGTTGTCTGTATGATGATGCCATTGGATTTCAACTCTGATTACTATACTTTTATAATGATGCCATTGGATTAAAAATATAATTATAAAGAAGTTTTAACCACGTGAATCTCAATTTTTTTACCCCGTTAATTTTTTCACGTGAAAGAATAAGATTGAGAATTAGATTTTGACTTAAAATTATTAAGTCCAACTCTAGTATTATAATACTCTGATTTTATCAATTAATTAAGGATACCTTATACTTAATTATATTAAGGATACCATATACTCTGAAATTTTTTATAATATGCTAAAGGATATCGTATGCTCTAATAATTTTATAAAATATAGTCGCGTGCAAAACGTGTAATGAATATCTATCTGTATATATAGCCTCCGCTTCATCGTTGTTGTCTGATCAGGATTGTTCATCGGTTCTAAGGTATGATGAGGTTTGAGAAGTGTTGGTTTTGTTCTTGCACACTGTATCCTGGACATGGGATCCAGTTTGTTCAGGATGATGCAAGGTCTTCATATTCTGTAGATCAAAGTGCCACAAACGATCCCGTGTCCAGAATACACTCTGCGGGAAAAAAAATCAACACTCCTCAAACTTCATAATATCTTAGAACTGATGAACAATCTTGATCAGACAACGGCGATGAAGGGGCGGCTATATATGCCGATAGATATTTATTACACATTTCTCACGCGACCACCAGAGTATATGGCATCCTTAATAATTTTTAAATTTGTCAGATTATATTGTATCCTCAATCAATTGATAATTAAGTATATGGTATCCTTAATAAATTGATAAACAGCTAACTGGGAAAATTAGCTAAATGAAACAGCTATCAACCAACCGCCAATCGTCAACCGCCAACAGCTGATGGCTAAACAGGGTCATAGTGATATAATTTTGTTTGTTACCATATTTGAGTAAGAGAAGGTCTCGGGAAAGGCGGCCTTTCCAAAGCTTATGGACAGTACACAAAGGCTTTTACTTTAATTTTTGTGATTTTTTATAAAATTTAAAAATGGTAGTTTTAAAAGTTAAAACAAGTAATAATATGTACTCCATTTGAATGTGAAAATATAAAATCAATATATGTTCTCATTAGTGCGTCGAACAACAACGGAAAATATTCTTATCTTGTTTTTGTGTGGCGTTAGTTTTTTCATTGGCATCTTAAGTGGCTTTTAAGTGTTGATGTTTTTGCTCGATTAAACAGATAATGAATATGCAAAAAAATCCTTTGGTTGCTTGGTATTTTAACGTAGCGTTTTTGCCAAATACAAAACGCTAATAAAACTTGCGTTTTTTCTTCTAACATTTGGATTTTAACTTTAACAATTACATTTTTAACATTATCTCTTTTTATCCTAACATTTATAACATTTTATTCTTATATTCCATCAGCAACAACGTGTATTCCATTAACAAAAATCATGCGGCGTAGATTTTACATTGTTTTTATAAATTATTATTATTATTATAAATTATAATAGTTTGTTTAGTGTGATCATTTTTATTAAATATTCATATGAATATCATAATATTTAGATGACTTTAATAAATATATAAACGTTTCAAAAAACTCACTCGAATAAATGACTCGAATATTATTTATAATATTTATGTTATTAAAAAAATTGAAGTATGTTTCAATTTCATACTCTTGGCATACGTTCTAGCCATATCTGCATATAATTTTTTTCATTCAAAATTGTCGAATTTTGACAACATATTTGAATACATATATGAGTAATAATTTTATTGTATGAGATACTGTTAGTTTTTAAATATTAAAATTTTATGTGTTGTTATTGTTCGTAACTATAAATATTTACAGTCAAACATCTCTGTTGGAGACCGTGAAAAAATTTATGTGCAAGTTTGTATGGGACTGCGGGAGTATATTTTATATATATTTATAATATTATAATTTTTATATTTTAAATATAATTAAAATTTCTTATATCTAATGAAAATAAGTCAACTATTATAGTTTTCTCTTATATTAATGCTCATAATGAATAATAGTAAAAAATTGAAATGAACGAGTAAATATATTATTTTCAATATTAGTGAATATGTTAAATAATTAAAAATTAATTATATTAAAATTAATGAAAATAACAATAATAAAATATGTAAAATAAATTTATAAATAATGAATGATCGTTATGTCCTTAAATGTTATTTCGCATAAAACCGCTAGCAGCCAACCATTATATTTGTCAAGCACTTTCGTACAGAACTAATGTTCAAACAGCAACTAACACAAACAAACAGTTGTTCAAACAGCTAACACACAACTAACACAAACAAATAGTTGGTCAAACCAGATAAATGAAACAGTCAACAGCCACCAACTGATTGCCAAACAGACCAATATATATGAACTCGTTTTCAAAAGCATGGCATGTGAATTAGAGAAGAGAAAGAGGGGATGAAGAAGAACATACCACCGGTGGCTTAGGCTACAGTGTAGAAAGAACTGATCAGGACTTATCACCAGTAGCCACTATTTATGCCATCAAGAACTTGGATTAATGTAAATTAAGCTTCTATTGAATAAATAAGGCATTAAAGGACGTAAAGCAGTGAAACTCCCGCCCTCTAAATGCAGCAACATAAATGCATGAACGGTACGTTTGGAAATTTAGTGCTATAATAAAGGTTCTGAATTCTTATTCAAAGAATATAAAACGTGGAATATCCTAATAAAAAACACAAACTCAACCAAAATAACTAACAACTGATCCTTCTCCTAACATTAACATCCTTTTTTTTTAAATGCTAACATTAACATCCTAGTACTCAAGTTCTTGCCTCCGCAGAAATTCTCAAGGACTCCGGAGTAGTGGAGGCCTGAGCAGGAAAGATCACATTGTCATACAACAGCGCCGCCACAGCCGCCACAATCAAAGGCCCGACCCAATACACCGCCTGGTTCCTGAAACTCCCTCCAACAATCCCGGAAGCAAAGGATAAGGCCGGGTTCATTGATCCTCCGGTGAATGGCCCGAGTGCCAGAATATTGGCTCTGGCTTTTAACCTGACCCGACCGCCAGGGGTCCAATCACACCATCACAGCCACGTCTTTTGTCAGCTGCGGCGTAGATAGTGTAGACTAAGTCGAATGTCATAAAGCCTTCAAGAACCGCCGTTCCAAAGCCAGCCATTTAAGAAGGTATCATTCCATGTGTGTGCGGGAATTTGCTGCACACACAGTAAAAACGGTATCCCTAGTAATTCAAATGTTTTGAAAAATTCAATTACTCCTGAATATACGATGAAGAAGCTATCTTCGGATATAGTACAGGTTAAGCTATCAAACAAAAAAAGTGAGCACTTGTCCAACCGTGGCAACTTTCAAGAGAAGACATGCAAAGAAGGCTGCAATCATCTGCATAGTCCAATAAATGATCGACATCGGAATGCTGATGTGACCACCAACAGCCATGCCAAATGTGACGGCGGGGCTCACATGGTCGCCGAAAACACTTGAAGAATTAAATACAGTGACAAACAAGGTGAATGCATTAGCAACCAAAATCGAGGGTCCCAGCACTGAAACATTGCCCCCTGCCAAGTTTCCTGCATTCAAAAATAATTGAAACCCTTCGTTATGTTTTCATATACTGGGACTTATTTATCTGAACAGAGATCAATCGATACTCTTACGTGACGATATAGCGGAGCCTACCGAGGCTAGAACATAGACGAATCTACAAGAAAATATCTGAGAGCAGTGGGCTTCACACAGTGCTCCAATGGACAGTTAATGAATCCATTGATTAGGATGATGATGAGAACGAAAAACAGGGCATCAGAGTAGAAACCAGAAGCTTATGATCTAATAACCTTTCTGGGATAAATCTTTGCCCCTTTATTAAAGAAGAAGAAGATGACTAGTGTGTACAAAACGTGAAATTAATAGTGGCGTATTTATTCTAAACTAGTTTTCCCCTTTCTGCCACGTGCAACATGTTCTAAACGAAAACGTGAAGTTAATAAATATATGAGAAAAAAGTTTGTCAATTAAAGAGTTACAAAACCCACATCTATATAAGTATCTATATTTCAATGTTTACTTATTAGATCGGGGTTTCGTAACTCTTTCATTGACAAATTTTTTTCTTTTATATTTATTAACTTCACATTTTCGTTTAGAACGACAATGTGATGCACGTGGCAGAGAGGGGAAAACTAGTTTAGGATAAATACGCCACTATTAATTTCACGTTGTGTACACAGTTATCATCTTCTTCCTCTATAAAATATAGATAAAAGATAATATAATAGAGTGAAAAAAAAACTCTTATCTTGCTCTAATTATCTTATGACTTGAAATAAACCCCTCCCTGTGGAGGAACATAATCAAAATTTATTACTATATATAGATATTTATATATAGTATATAGAACAATAATAACTATAGGAATAAGAAGATTTAAGCATAAATATCGAAAAATTATTGGGGAGTCGTGAAAATAAAGGAAAAAGGGACTAAGTCTTCTAATTTAATATCTATATATGATTTTACTATCAGAATAGCAGATATGGTAATGATTCAATGGGTTAGGGAGACTGTAATTTTTAAAGTAGAGAAAACTGCTTTTATAACCTTACCTAATTCACATAAGTGTCAATATAACATTTTGATAATTGAAAGTGCAAATATAACCCTAGATAGTAACTGTAAGTGAAAACGTACCCATTCTGACAACTTTTAGCTGGAATTTCATAAAAAGATAATTTTGCCCCTCTGGAAAAAAATAAAAACTGAAAATAAAATAAAATTACTACTATACCCCAAAACATTTTCTCCATCTCAATTCTCTTCTTCACCTTCTCCAATTTTCTCCGATTCTCTTCTTCACCTTCTCCGATTTTCTTCTTCACCTTCTCTGATTTTCTCTTTTCCCCGATTCTCTTCTTCACCTTCTCCATTCTCTAATTCTCTTCATCATTCTATGATTCCCTTCACCGGACTGGGCTCCGTCGCCACTGGGTGGCGGGTGGGCTAGGTGGCATCGCGGTGGGGCTGAATGGTAGATAGGCTAGAGTATCGATGGGGGCTGGGTGGTGGGTGGGTTAGGGGGTGGAGTGTTGGACAGGTTATGCCAGAGGTTGTGTGCGGCCGGGGCTAGGAGGCGTCGCGGCGGGCTGGGTGGCGGGTAGGCTAGGGTTTAAACGGGGGCTAGGGATGGGGTGGTGGCCAGGTTTGGACTAATTTGGTGCATGGCCAAGTCTAGGTGGCATCACGAAGGGGCTAGGTGGCGGGTGGGATAGGGTTTCAACGGGGGCAAAGTGGTGGGTGGATTGGGGTTTTAACGACTGGTGGCCAGGTTCAACCGGAAATGGCGTCGCAGCTTTCTTCTTGGGCTAAGGGGTGGAGAAGGCTCAACGGGGTTGGGGGTGAGGTGGTGGGCATGTAAAGGCGGCAAGGAGATGGGTGGGTGGGTGGGGTGGTGGCCAGGCGGGAGTGGGGGTGGGGTGGTCGGGTGTGGAGGGGGTGAGAGCAAAATTGTCTTAACACTTTTGGTTTTGTATCAAAGGACATTTTGATCATTTTATGTGCGGCCAACGTCTGTCAAAGCTGGAAATGATGCTTACGATTATATTGACAGTTTCATCAACTAATTAGGGTTATTTTTATAGTAAAAAAAATCTGATGATTATATTGACATTTACTCAAGTAGGTAAATTATATTTGTATAAATCCCTTTAAAATATTAGCTTGCATGAAATTAGTTTTCCCCCTTTCTGCCACGTGCAGAACATGGAGTTAATAAATACAGGTAAAAAGGTTTGTCAATTAAAGAGTTGAGATGGTAATTTTTAAAGCATTAGCTTACATGAATTTAGTTTTCCCCTTTTCTGCCACGTGTAGAACGTGAAGTTAATAAATGTAGAAGTGAAAAAGTTTGTCAATTAAAGAGTTGGGATTGTACTTTTTAAAGTATTAGCTTACTAATACAAAACAAAAAAATATTTATGTTTATTAACTTCACGTAATGCACGTGGCCAAAAGGGGGAAACTAATTTTACTTTCTGCATGTGGCAGAAAGAAAGATTGTTTGGCTATAAGTTTATAATTTCAACTATGATGTTCTACTTTTTATCATTGTCATCCACGTGACTTCGTTAACTACCTGTTTGAAGCACTGAGTAACATCCAATGCTCTCATATCTTCTTATCTCACAAAGTTCATCTCCACATTCGTCTATGTTCTCGCCTCCATGACTCCGCCATGCTATCTCATACATATTGATGGATCTCTCGGTACAACGAAATAAGTTTCTGTATGTGAAAATGTAATGAAGTGTTTTTACTTTTCTGAATCCAGGAAAATTAGCTGGAGGTAATGTTGTAGTACCAGAACCCTCGAGTTTGGTTGTGGTAGCTATTACTTATGCATTCACATTATTTGTCACCGTGTTTGTTTCTGGCGGCAATGTGAACCCGGCGTCATATTTGGCATGGCAGTTGGCGGCCACATTAGCATTCAGATGTCGATCCTTTATTGGGCTATGCAGATGATCGCGACTGCCTTTGTCTTGAAAGCTTGTCACCATTAGACAGGTTGTGCATTTCTCCATACTTTGATTGTTTGATAACATAAAATATACTATATGTCCAACTGTGGAAACTTTCAAGAGAAGGCAGGCGAAGACGGCGGCGGCGATCATCTGCATAGTCCAATAAATGAGCGACAGCGGGATGCTGATGTGACCACCAACCGCCATGCCAAATGTGCCAGAAAAACTTGCAGAAATAAACACAGCGACGAACAAGGCGAATGCATTAGCAATAGTTATCGCAATTAAACTCGAAGGTCCCGGCGCTGCAACATTGCCCCCTGCCAGTTTTCATGCTTTCAAAAATAATTGAAACTCTTCGTTATGTTTTCATATACTGGAACTTATTTTTGCTGAACTGAGATCGATTGATACTTACGTGACAACATGGCGGAGCCTACCGAGGCTAGAACGTAGACAAATGTACGTGGAGATGAACTCTGCGACATAGAATCTGAGAGCAGTGGGCGTCAAGCAGTGCTCCAAACGGGACAATTAATGAAGCTATTGATTCGGATGATGATAATAGTAGTAGGTAGAGTATAAATCAAGAGTGTTGTTATTTGTTGTCTGTGTTTTCATATATTGGACCTATACACCGTTCCTAATATTTTATGCAGTTAATAATGATGGCTTAATAGGATGTTTTGAGAAATAACTCACCGTTCTTCCAACACCATAGCCTCTACCACGTTCTGCACGTGAAATTAGTTCAAAATACAAAAAAGGATCAAATCTATTTACGCTTCTTCATCCAAACTTTCCACAAATTAAACATTTTATGAATAATTTAGGTACAAGTAAATCATAAATGTTACAAAAATACATATGGCTCTTGGCTAGGAAAATATGTAAAATAAACAAAAGAAGATTGGATGCATGTATTTATGCATCTTCACATTTACACATTTTACCCGTCTACATATTTTCTATTAGGTAAACATTTACATATTACATGTTTACATATTTTCTATTATGAAAACATTTACATGTTTACACGTTTACATATTACATAGATCTAATCTTCTTTTGTTAACGTGTAAAATGTGTAAATGTGAAGATGTAGAAATACTTTCTTTTGTAAATGTGTACAATGTGTAAATGTGTAAACATGTAAAATGTATAAATGTGAATATGCATAAATACCTTCTTTTATAAATGTGTAAAATGTGAAGATGCAGAAATACATAGATCTATTTTTTTTTTGTATCGTTTACATATTTTCCTATCCAAGAGCCAGATTTGCGATTCCATTTACTTTCTAATTAAGTGATTATTCTTAGAGTATACACACTTTTTGATTAACTTTCTCATACCATGTTTGACCATCAATAACTTTAATTGCGGATATTAATGGTACATTAAAATTTGATATTTAGAAACTACGTCGACATAGG
>JAULKM010092109.1:0-11197 GCA_032355605.1 Rubia tinctorum
TTCACATTTTCCTTTCTTCTTTTCCTTTTTCCTTCCCCTGCCCCCGCCGCCCCCCCCCCCCCCCCCTCCAACTCTGCAACCCTCTACCACCTGAAACTGTCGCCGCCACCGACACCTGATATCGCCACCCCATCATCGAGAACCACCACCCCCACCAGAAACTGTCCTCCACCACCTAAAATTTGCCACCCCAAAAAATCGCCACCTTCAAATCTGTCACCCAGCCACCTTAAACCCTCCACCCGCACGACGGAGATGGGATGAGCAACGATAAACTGGCTACATCATCAAGGAACTCGTCTGTGTCCGTATCTGGCGATTACTTAGGGTTCACCGAGTCGCTGCTGTCCCGGAGCCGAGTCAGGTTGAACGACTCGGTCTCTTGCTCCATGAGCATTTTGACTCGGTTTTCTGCTCCATGGGCACGATCGCGGATGAAAGAGACCCGCTTGTCGCTGCGCGAACGGTGTCTACTCCACCATCACGACGGTAAATTTGCAGAGACCTGTTTATCGTCACCGCTTCGCTACCAGACGCGGACGAGTTCCCTGACGATGGGAGTATTGTGCGAAGCAAAATCTGAATCTGACGAGGATTGTTTGAACCTGAATAAAACTCTGGCAAGGATTCACCTTCTACTCAAACTGGGGAGTGGTTTGTAATTATTAGGGGACTAAGTTGTAATTATAACGGAGGATAGGTTGTAATTTAGAAAGTTAAGGCCTGGGTTTGTAAATAAAAAAATGTGAAAAAATTAATTTTACCCTCAACTAACGAAGGAAACTATAAAGTTAACGGACTAATATGACGAAGTGGCCACGAATAAGCTGTTTTGTAAGTTTAGGGCCAAAAGTTTTTTAAAAAAGTAAGGGGCCAAAGGTGGATGATGGTAATAGTTGAGGGGCTGCAAATATCATTTTTTCCATACTTGTATATGATAAGAGCATCTCCAACCATGTGTTTTTGGAACTGCTTGCAAAATTTCAGAAATTACAGCCATGTAGCCTACCATTTTTGCAGAATAACAACTTTCAAGCAGATGTATCTTGTGGGAGCAACCTCCTTCGGAACATTGTTTCAATTGCAGAAAGTGTATTCCATGCAATTTGGTTGGATCATATAGTACGATCTCCATATTATCAAGTGTACAGTCTCACATGAAACGACAAAAATAATAAATCTATTTAAAATATAATCATTATAATGATGAGAAAATAAAATTATTTTTACAAAAATACAAAACAATTGTCAGTGTGCATTTGAAAAGCACACTATATATAATACGTTCATGATTAAAAGGTGTTAAATTTCAAACCCTTATATAATTATTTTATAACAAATTTATATAATTATAATATTATTTTAATAATAAAGTTATATAAAGTTATATAAATACTCATAAGAAATTTATAGAAATTATATTAAATTATTTATATAAGAAAATTATATAATTATAGTAATTTAGAATATTATAAAAAATTAGAGCTAATAAGAAAATCAAAATTATATCACATTCAATTCATGTACAACTTGAAAAGTAAAATCATAATTTTATAAAAAATGCTTAATATATATTTTTTGCTTTAAATAAATTTAAATTTCATAGATAACAATTAGGCTTAATTTAATAATTATTATTGTTAGATATTCAACACTTATATTTAACACAAAGTCTTGTTTTAAACAGTTTAAACTTTAGGCACGGTCTATTATGCAATTAGTATAAATCTTGATTCAGGGTGGGGTTCTTCTTTAAATCTGTTAATAAATCTAGGGGCCTATTGTGTAAATATCAAAGAATTATATAAATATTCAAAACTTTCAGAATTTTTATTTTGTCATTATTCTCTCCTCCGTTTTAACCTGCCGGTAACTGCCATCTCCGCTGCTAAGTGCAACCTCTGCCGCCGCTCGCCGCTCTGCGCCACAACCACCTTGTTTCTTCTTCCGTCGGAGAAGAAGACTTTCTTCACCGGACGTCGCAAAGAGCTCTGCACTGCAGCAGATCAAAGCCTCTCTCCGGCGGCGTTGCACAGATCGAAGACCGCCTCCGACATTGCGCAACAGATCGAAGCATCTTTCCGGCATCGCACAGATCGAAGTCCGTCTCCGATGTCGCTCAACAGATCAAAGTCTCTCTCCGGCTTCTCCAACTTTGCGCAACAGATCGAAGCCTCTCTTCGGCGTCACACAATGTATCTCCATCGGTGTTGCTCGAGTCAATAGCCGCTCTGCCGCGCGTGAGTTTCACGCGCTCTAACGGAGAAGAAGATTTTAGCGCGTGAACTCCATGCGCGGCTCTACACGCTCGACGCGTTTAATCACATGCATAGAGATGCTGGCGGAAAACGTAACCTCCGGACGCTCTGCCTTCTTCCGTCGACGTGCAGCCTTCGTCTGTTTTCTAGTCCCAAAGGTAAAACTCAGTTTCTTTTGGTTTCCCCGATGCATGTGCTGATGATTTTTATGATGATCTGTGATGATGTTAAGCTGTTATGTGATGATGTTATGGTTTATGTGATGATGCTTATTTGATGTATGTTGTTTTGTTTTTTCCAAATCGGTTTATTATTATTTCATTGAGAGAATATTTAGTAATGGTCCTCTGGTGTAGTGGTTAGTAATTAGGACTTTAAGTTTAGTTGCCTGTGTTCAAATCCCTTAAGGTTTTCTTTTTTTAAGAATTTATATTCTTGAAATACTGTAGTTTTTTGGTTGATATTTGTAGTTTTTTTTCTCATGATGATATTTTTCATGTTCTGGCTGAGGTTTAGGTGATAAGAATTGATGTTTATAGTTTTTTTTGTGATATAGGTTGATGTTTGTTGTGTCTTTTTTCTCATGTTGATGTTTTCATTTTTCATAGGAGTTGATGTTTATAGTTTTTGGGTGATATAGGTCAATATTTGTGGGGGTTTTTTTGTAAAAAAAATTGTTGATGTTTTATGATTTTCAGAGTGAAGAATTTATACTATTGAGGTATCATAACTTTTTTGTTGATGTTTTTAGTTTTTTTCCTCTCATATTGATATTTTTTTATTTTTCGGATGAGTTTTAGTTGATATTGGTCTATATTTTGTAGTTTTTTTGGTTATATGGGTTTTGATATTTTTAGTTTTTTCTCTCTCATGTAGATGTTTTTCATTTTCTAGGTGAGTTTTTTGGTGTTAGGAGTTGATGTTTGTAGTTTTTTTTTGGTGATATAGGTTGATGTTTTGTAGTGTTTTTTTTTCTATGTTGACATTTTTTCATTTTCTGGGTGAAGTTTAAGTGATAGGAATTGATGTTTTTAGTTTTTGGGTGATACAAGTTGATGTTAGTAGTTTTTTTTTAAATGATAAATTAAGTTTTGTTGGTGTTTTTATAATTTTCATTTTATGATTGTTGATGTGTTTGTGATTTTCAGTTTATGATTTTCAAATGATGTTTTGTTAGTTGTAGTCGATGTTTTTTCAATTTTTATTGGTTTTTATTTGGTTTTTAAAATATATTTTTTGCAATTTTTTAGTCGACGCTTTATGATTTTTCGTTGATGTTTGCCTAGTTGTAGTTGATGTTTATGATTTTCAGTGCGATGATTATATTGATTTTTGCAATTTAAAAATATTTATTTTTTTGAATTTTTGTTGCAGATTGCAGTTGGCGGGAAATGATGCTAAAAATTGGACAAAAAAGTCCTTGGAAAATATTGGAGATAGGTCCCTGACAAAATATTAGAGATAGATCCCTGTAAAATTATTAGTGGTAGGTCTGTAGAGCTAGAATAATGTTAGAATTACATAAAGGGTTATGTCTAAAGTTTAGGATGTCTCACAGGAGATCATGTTATATTAATTAAAAATAAAGATGAATATGGTAAAATATGTGGAACCTTTCAAACTACACATGAATGTAGCTTATCATTGGAGGATTGTATAACTTTCCACATCATTAGTTTGAAAAGATAATATGCAAGTCAAGCTACAACCCCTTATCAGCGGCGAAGGGCTGAAGGGGGCTTCTGCCCTCGCCGAGCCGCAAATTATAGAAAATATACAGGAAAGTATTAAGAAAATATTTTTCATCCCCTGCCACATTTTTATCCTGCCTCCGTCCTTATAGCTGACATATCAAAAAAAATATACATGCAGTGGTAATGTTTGTATACTATAGTAGAAAAGTGCGAGACATTGTAATTCTAACATACTACTAATTCTAAAGACTACTGAGAAGATTACAAACTCTAATTTCTTAAATCTATAGTACTGTATAGTTTATAGTACAAATATAATCTGTTACTGTATCATATTAATCAGTAGCAAGCAAAAATACAAAATAATATATAGTTTATGGTTATAACAGATACTGGTAATGTGCCAAATAACCTTTTTTTTTAAAATATTATGTACTCCCCCGTCTCATTTCAAGGTACAATTAAATTATTCATTTAGTTAAAACTTCCAAAATCTGACCCTAAAATTGAATTGATATATAAGTATAAATATTGTCTAATGATGCATTGCTAGATTTCTCATAACATATATTTTCAAAATATCAACTTTCATAATTTTTAATTATTTTTAATGAAACATATTAATGATCAAACATTTTTCAAATCAACAGTTGAAAATTAAAGTGTGCAATTTAAAATCACACGCATCATGGAATACCATATAACCTACTAATTCTAATAGATACAACTAATTCTAATAGATACGGAAACTCTTCCGGTAAACCATATATAACCAACCTACCCTAATACTCTAATAGAAATTACTTGGTATATTTTTCAGTCTCAAAAATTATTTTGTAATTAAAGACTAGTTTCACTTTCGATATGTGTTTAGTGTTTACTCTTTACTCTATTATAAAAGGTAAAGTATTGATAAAAACCGTCTTTCTATAGACATATGGTAAGAGGGGTCGAATTAAAATTATAGAAAGGAAAAAAAAAGAGTTTTAGTTACAATCTTAAAAATTTATTGTGCAACGTGGAATAGTTATAAGTTTATGAACTGATTAATGCAACCCAAATTTTTTTATCTTGATTTCTTCTAATTTGCCGTTTAAACCTTGAGTTTTCAATAATTTATGGAAAGATCATATGTTAAGAGACAGACTCATTATAAAAAGAACAACTATTTTTTAGGCAAAAATAAGTATGTTGAAATCGGTCCAACCGGTCCAAGACCATAATTATTCCGGTCCGATCCCTGTCCTAAATATATACCAATCGGCCCGGTCTCTAGTCCAAGAATTTTTATCATTTCGGTTCCAGTCCGGTCCGGTTTGGTTTTGCGCCGACAATAAATCCTATGACCACATATTTAAACAGCTATGTAAACAAAAATACTACCGTACATGATATTGTAACAAGTAGTTTTTAAAAATTAATTTTTTATTTACTATTATTATAGGTAGATAAACATATTAACGATAAAATATATTTTTTAGGCGTAATAACTAGGACCGCTCAGAGGAAGTACATAAATAATTTTGTTCATGAATGGAAAAATTGACAAATTGTTTTTGAAGAAACTAATATTTTTTTAATTGTTTTTTGAAGAAACAAAACGTTACTGATAGTGTATCCATCCCTTCTTTTCACCACAGAATCAATACGGATTTGAGTTAAAATTTGAATCATGAAATTATGATTACTAAGCAAAAGTGATTTTTTTAAAAATGTTACATACATGTAACCAAATTACATATTAACATATTAATTTATGACCTAACTAGGAGATATCACCTTTGAATCTGTTGAAACTCAGTGGAGGATGAAACTTCATCCATTCGATAGCTAGAAACGCCCTCCTGAGAACACTCAAACATTGCACCATCAACGAACCGCTACCACTAAAACCGGAACCAACGCAATCTCACCATCATCGACCACTTGCAGGTTGGAAAACTACAGTGGGGACCACCAACATGGTCCTATGACGCTAGGTAATCCCCATCAAGAAATTGCTCTAATATTCACAATTTTTTATGGAGTTGTGTGTTTGAACCCTTCTCTCAGTTATAGAGAGTGTGGCTTACCACTAAACCAGGCCCATTACACAAAGTGAAATTTGTTTTCTGACTTTTGTTCTCCTAACTAAAAACTCTCCAATCAAAAAATAGAAATCCTAGTTTGAGGGCCCGCCATCGCCACTAGTGGTTGTCCGGTGACCTCCCCCTCTTTGCTTGTTTTCTTTGTCCTTTTCATTTCTAGGTTTAGATCTGAGGTGGGAAGGAAGATTGTCGGCATCCAGCCTCGCCGTTGGCTACCACCACCGGCGAACCACAGCCTTGACTGAATCTGGTGCATATCTCCAGGTGGCCCCTTCATGATGGGCTTTGAGTCGAGAGGAGTAACATACAACGAAGAGTTGTGTAGAGTTTTTATAGTGAACAATCGGCTAGAGAAGATTGAGAGACACCAGAGCTGACAGAGACGCAAACGCTAGTCGGAGACAAAATGGTTTCGGTCAGAAATTACCGGCTGGCGATGGAAAAGAGTAAAAGCGCACATCCAGCAGCTCATGGCGGTTGGCGGAGGTTCACGGCTGATCTCGACAGTGGGTAAAATGACCAGATCCACCCGGCGAAGACGTTCGCTCGGCGGAGAGACATCAAAGCAAGTCCGGGGGCAGTCATCTCTGGCGATGCAATCTTAGGTGTAGTTTTGGAGAGGGAAAAAATTGGTGGGTCAACTCGGCTGCTTCCCCACCTTGCCCCTTCCAAATTCAGGCATAAAACACATCCAATTTAACTTATTTTTAAAGTCTGTCCTAAAAATCTATCCTCACCCCACACATTGGTTTATTGCCTTACATTATCCGTCGCTCTCGGTTGTAGCCATGGCAGTCTCATGACGTCCGTGGCAGAGAGATGATGTGAATATGTGAATGTAGTGGTGATAGACCGTGGGCATCAATCAAAATAGAGCATCATGTGACGGGTACATTTTCTGATCCACTGAAAAGTAATAATATGGGTCCTTTTTTTGTAGTAGTTTGTATTAGTCAACCCGAGTTTTCTGGCGTACAACGTAGATCCCACCAGCCTGTAGCACCACATATACGACAGGTTTGGAGGTCAATCCTCCTCAGACAAAACTTAGTTAAGGATTATGGAGAAGTTACATGGTATCATGACTTCCATGGATGAAAGCAGGGTTTAGATTAATCTTAATTTATCTCTGTTTGTTTTTATTTTCTAGGTGTGTTGTTGGTGCTTTCGCCGCTCCAGCGAGATTTCGGTAATTCCCCTCTACTGATTGGAGAAATCCAGCAACAACCTCCAAAAAAAATTCTCAAAAATAAGAATTACGGAGTTGTGGCAACTTAGTGGGGATGAACCTGGTCAACGATGAATAATTATGAAGACATGTAGTACCAAACTGTTTCAAACAACACAGACCTGCACTCAAAACTACTCCAACGACACTGCATTGAAGATTGGAGAAATCCAGCTACACCCTCTCTAAAACCACAGAGCTGATGCAACCCGGTGAAGACGAAGTTTAGGTGCACAGATCGAGTAGCAGACTGTCGATATGACATGTGGACTTCAATATGGTAATTGGATTGAAATGTCCATTTATGGGAGGTTCACCCCACAGTTTGTGAGCCAACTAAGTGTTCAAGCATATATTAGACAGATTAGTTATAGTTGTTAGTTAGTGGTTGTACGGCTTTAACTTGACACAATATTGGAATAATTTTACATTAATGAGAAAGAGAACACCTGTTTTTTTAAAAATAAAAAACAAATTATGATTACTCGTAAAAATTAGAGTGAGATAAATTAATGTAAAAACAATAAATTTATAATTAAATAAGGGCAAAATCATATTAATAATTTTACAAACTTAAGCACCACCACTTACCAACAGTTTTATAAGTTTGATACGTTCGACGTTAAAAGGAATTTTTCTTATGGAAATATATACAATTAGAGAAAGTCTATTATTAAATCGATTAACGGTTAAATTAATTATGAAAATTTTTAATTAATAACTTTTATGGTCAAATTATAATTAGAGTCAAGTGCTAAAACAAACCTAACTTTATGTTTAAAGTGTCAATATAATCCTGCAAAACGGAAAAGTATCAAAATAACTCTAACTTTAATCTAAACTTGGGCGTTGTTGACTTCAATTGTCAACGCGAGATTTGACCAGAATTAGGGATGACAAAACGCAACCAGTGGGTCAAGCAGGTTGTCTATTTTTAAAATCGGGTGGGCATGGGTAAAATTGGTAACGAGTTAATTGGGTAATGGGTCAAATGAGTAAGTGAGAAATATGGGTTGGCGAGTTGGGTTTGTGGGTTGACTGCGAGTTTACCAATATGGGTAGAAATTCTCGAGTTTACCCATATGGGTCGGTATATAAACTCATATGAGTCAATATATGGGTTGAAACCCGCAGGTTTACCATATGTGTTTGTATATAAACCCATATGGGTTAATATATGGGTTAAAACCTGCGGGTTACCCATATGGGGTGATATATAAACCCATATGTGTTCATTTATGTGTTAAAACTCGTGGGTTTACCCATTTTTTACCCGTGAGTAGAATGATTTTTGACCCGTGGGTTGAGTGGGTTTTGACCCGACCCGTTTTGACCCGACCCATTTTTTTACCCTTTATAAAATGGGTCATACCCATATTTTTTAATTACTCATATTACCCAACCATATTCGACCCATCCACCAGTTTGCCACCCGTAACCAGGATTTTAAGGAAATGATGATTTTACGCCTAGATTAAAGCAATAAGTATTTTTTTAAAAGTTGAAAAGTGTATTTTCAGCTTATGAGGGCAGAAGATTTTTCATCATTTCAGGTCTGGTCAACATCCAAATTGATGGGTCAACGCCGGTATATTGACAAAATGTTATAATTACACATTTTGTAATAAATTTAAGGTTATTTTGGCACTATCTCATTTTGCAGAATTATATTGGCACTTTCAATCTAAAGTTAGAATTATAAGTGTAATTTATTTTAATAATTATTTATGCATTAGTATACATTTTGAATTTTTTTTCAAAATTATACAAACATCGTTGCAATAAATAAAACAAACATCAAATTATTTCATTAGTTCAATCAGTTATAAAATAATCTCACCTAACGGTTAGTCGATTTAAAACAAGAATTTGTGATACAATTAAAGTATAATAATAATTAAATTTTTGAATGGAAAGTAATAAACCCCTTTTTTGTGATTTTAAGAACAAATTACTAAGATATGTTGATGAAATATATACTAGTAATTAAATTAGGAGAAAGAAAAAAAACAATGATTATCTTTTAAGTATAAGATTCAAATGAATGGAATCGTAATCTATCTTACACCAAATTTGTATCCATCTTACAGCAGGATAGGTATCTAAGATTCTTGTCAACCGAAAATATTTACACGAACTCAGCAAGTCATTAATTCTGTTGCTTTAAGTACTCTTTAAAATCATTCCTGCTTCTAAATATCTTCATCATCTCACAAAACAAAATGGGAAGAACTTCATCATGTGTATGTGTATGTGTATGTGTATGTGTATGTGTATGTGTATGTGTATGTGTATGTGTATGTGTATGTGTATAAACGAAGTAGTAATGTGATACAAAGGAAGCGCATGCAGCAAGAAAATTGTTGATTTCTCCTCTCACTCAGAGGCCTTAGTGCTGTGTTGATTCTGTTGAACTAGCTAGGCAAGTCATCATATTTTTGGCTTAAGTTTCTTCATGCATACGTCCAGATACAATGTGTTTCGACTGATGCGATACCGAGATATGATTCATATAACTTTTGTTTGTTGTTGTCGTGGTCGTCTATGTTAACGCAGAATCATGATCATTATAAAGGATATTTTGTTGAAATCGATGGCAGAAATTCTAACAAGCTTCAATGAATATTGCAGACTGAAAAGATGAGGCTTCATCTTAAAAGAATATTAGATAAATTAAAATTAGGTTAAGAAAAGAATACTCTCTCTAATTTGTTTTTTATATATCCTTTTCCATATATGATTCTATCGTGTATACCCTTTGTAGTCACTATATATATGAATACACACAACCACAATTATTTGTGGGTTTTACATTCTATCATGGTATCAGTCAGGTTTCACTAAAATTCCTGATCTTTCTTCTTCGTTGTTGTCTTCTTCCTCGCACTAGCGCCGAGACAGACATCGACTGCCAATTACAAGTTTACCGTGTTATTGGTCCGTTCTGTGTTTTTGTTGGTGTTGTGGACTGTTATTTTTTTATTTAAAAAAAATTCTCCCTGTCTGTAGGCGACACCGACAGACCGTTGCCTCCTGTCCGCTGCTCTGCCACTCGTCATCTGATTTGAGCCGATCTTCTTTGTTTTCATCGGCGTCAGTTTTGTCTTCACCAATTAAACGCTTTTGGTCTGCCGCCAGTCTATACTTCTCGCCGCCGGTCTGTTTTCTTTGTTTCCGGATGCTAAGATTCATTGGTACTGTCATCACCGGCGTTATCTTCACTGGAGTTGTTTTCACTTGCCTCATCTTCTTCAGACATTGGTGTTTCTCCCTTTTCTGATCGGTGTCCAAGCTCGCTCAGAAAGCCAAGAAGCGCGTGAGATTCACGAGCGGTTTCGTCCTCACAATCAGCTCGTGTTGTCACGTGCGAGTGACCATACGCGTGCCTCATTCTCTCAGTCGCGTGCCTTCACACGCCAACTGTTACTTTGCTGCTTTTTGTGCGCGTCACACAGTTTCTCCTCCAGCATATTTATTGTTTATTATCATTATATTTAAACAAAAAAATTAAAAAAACCCTGCTATGGCTCAATTTGATCAATCACGATGCCAATGGTGTTATGTTCTAGGTCATGTTGCTTCTTCTTGCTCTAAATTGCATGGTGAACGGTACCAGTTGCAGTGTCAGTTGTGTAAGAAATTCGGTCACTTTGCCTCGACATGTCCTCACTTGGTCTCTCTGGCTTCTTCTCCTGGCTCTTTCCCGCATGCTCGCTGGATAGCTGATTCTGGCACAACCAACCACATGACTTCTTCTCAGTCCATTCTTGAACATGTGACTCCTTATTCTGGTAACCATCGTGTTTTTGTTGGTAATGGTTCTACTCTTAACATTACACATGTTGGTCCTTCCCGGGTCTCTGATTCATTATCCTTGTCTGATGTTTTGGTGGTTCCTCATATTACTAAAAATTTGCTATCTATCAGCAA